>NMRB01004676.1:18744-32891 GCA_002633025.1 Notospermus geniculatus
TGCCTATGCTCCTGCCTATGTACCTTCCTATACTCCTGCCTATACTGCCTATGCTCCTGCCTATAGACCTGCCTATGCTCCTGCCTATACTAGTGCCTTATGCTCCTGCCTACACTGCGTATGCTCCTGCCTATACTTCTGCCTGTGCTCCTGGTTATACTCCTGCCTATACTAGTGCCTATGATCCTGCCTGTGCTCTTGCCTATGCGCCAGCCTATACAAGTGCCTATGATCCTGCCTATGCTCCTGCCTATACTTCTGCCGATAGTGACTGTGCATACGATCGGCCCATACACGTGGTTATCATGTGGTGGCTGTGTGCAGTGACGTCAGCATGGATCGGGCGGGAAACCTCTACACAGCAGTGCGTGACTTGATAAAACCGACTTGCGATCGCATATCAGACGGTGTCCGAACTTGACCACCTGGGCCTTTCAGATCAATAGAATACAACCAGTTTTGTTTACTCTGAAAACTATTTTTGGTTCAGCTATTTTTGCAGCCGGGTAGACAGATGTTATCAGCCGGGTATTTTACCCAGCTCCCCGCTATTAACGACAACGCTGCTATTGTATGGAAACATTGAAACATGGGTAACACTAGAAAACGTTACACTCATTGGTTTTAAAATCCGTAATTGGAGTATAATGCCTGATTCAATCATATGTCTCGTCTTTTAAAGCAACTGGCTCATGGGGTTTGTTTTGATGTTTGATGGTACCTCCCATGGAGAGTGAATCTAGCCTCCAGGCAAAGCCGTGCTCCAGTCATAGGCAAAACCTGTGCAAATATGCGAACGTGCACCTGGGGATGAGGTTCCATTGAAAATTTCGCCTTCTTCTCAAAACGGCACTTGATATTGAGGACATGTCAACAAACCCCGCGAGCGATTTGCTTTAACATGTTCATATGTTAGACTCGCCTTGTGCCTAACTCTGGTTGTGATGTAAATCAACCTTTACAGTTGGTAGATGTGAGAGGGACTGCGGCACAATTGCTAAATGTGTGCCTAACAGAGATCCGTGCAAGAGGATTAAGCGATCAAGGTGCTCTTGTCCGCCAAGGAAAAAGTGCTGCAACTGTAAGTGTATATCTTTCGTGTTAACGTACTCGTTCCCAGTGCTTTGCATTCGCTCCTCTTCTGTGAATACATACATTACATGTACATGTAATGTACATTACAATCCTCATGTACATTACATGTACATGAGGATTCACCTCATGAACCTAGATTGCATTTCTGCAACGAACATACCGTACCTTATTTTTAGGAGCCTTCTGCATTAAAACCCGTTAAAGGGAGACTCCACTCATTGTGTGAAATTTTGAATTTTTGAAATATCGTTACTACATTCAAATTCATTGATATCGGCAACACGTCATTTTTTTTTTAAATCAGCAAACTGATCATTTTAAGTATTTTAATTGGATCCCAAAGGGGATCATTGCATAGCATACATGATGTCATGTCTGCTCAATGCATATTTATGAAGGTACAACCAATAGGCCTAGGCAGTCACAGTATTAGCTCATTCACTACAAAGATCATCAGCCTATTGACACTAGTGACATCACAATTCATGACAATAGTCTTCATGGATTGATAAAAATTCAAAAGTTTTCAATGAGTGGAGTCTCCCTATAACTGTGTAATTAACTTATGAAAATTTTTTTCTTTCTTAGAAAAAAATTGCCAAAAAAAAAGTATTTGACACATAAAGGTAGTGTTTCAGCCAGGATTTGAAAAGGGCAGGGCAGTGACTCCCAAAAAAGGGCAGTGACTCCAAAAAGGGCAGGAATTTGTCACCCCGGCAAAGTGGGACCTTAAAAACCGACAAAATTTTACTGATTTTGGATACAAACAGGGACTTTTTAAAGCTAATGGTGCTTTTAAAGCCACTTTCAAGCCATTAATTAGGTGTCAGACCACCTGCCTCTTCCTGTTTAAAAAAAAAAAAAAAAAAAAATTTTTTGAAAAAGGGCAGGGCGTTTTTGAGGGCATAAAAAGGGCAGCAGGGCGCCCCCTGGAGAGGCAGGGCGCCGCGCCCTGCTAAAACGCTTTAGCTGAAACACTAAAAGGTTCAGGACGTGATATAATGTCCTCCACAATGTGAAACGCCATTTCCTTGCAGGGCGGCGTACTATTATGTCCTACGCAATGTGAGATCCTTGGGTGTTTTGGGGGATTCCCCGGATTTTGTGATGATGTACATGTAATATGACGTCCTACCCAGTTAACGGGTTAATGAGTAGTTGATATTTGAAAACGTTATTTTACAGTCTACTGCACCGCATGCGGAGGAACATGCCTCCGAAAATGTCCATTTAACAAGATGCAAGCGGTCAACCCGAAGTGTTCCTGTCCAATGCATTTGAAATGCTGCATACGTAAGTTTTTGCAGGGTTGAATGCTGCATGATAAATCACCCAGAGTAGGGCCTACATTTGTTGTAGCCCTTAGTCGAGGGCAGTATGGGCTTTCCGGCCTGAAGAAATACGATCTGTCGCCCATTTCGACAATTCCCATTTCGCCAAATTTCCACTTCACAAAATTTGCCATTTCACTTTATTCTATTTCGCCTCCACGTATCGGTATCCAAGAGCACAAAAAACGACACACACAAAATGATGGTAAACATAAGTCGTTTCCAAATTTTTCAAATTTTCGACCCCAACCGGGGTCTTCCATCCTCAGGCACTTTCTAGTTGGGATCCCAGAAGTGATCCCATGTACCGGTACACATCTGATTTAGTATTAATTTCTTTTGTACGGTGGCTGGAAAAGGACATGGTAATTTTTTTTTCTTCAAATTTTGAATCCCCGAGTTTATTTTTTTATCTCGAGGCCCTGAATTTTTATCTCGAGGCCCTGACTTCTTGGCCTCGAGATAAAAAAATAAACTCGGGGAATCAAAATTTGAAGAAAAAAAGTCAACATTTGAAAAAAAATCAGGGCCTCGAGATAAAAAGTCAGGGCCCCGAGATAAAAAGTCAGGGCCCAGAGATTAAAAGTCAGGGCCTCAAGATAAAAAATAAACTCGGGGAATCAAAATTTGAAAAAAAATAAAAGTCAGTGCCTCGATATAAAAAGTCAGGGCCCTGAGATAAAAAGTCAGGGCCTGGAGATAAAAAAAAATTAACTCGGGGAATCAAAATTTGGAGAGAAAAAAATTGCCATGTCCTTTCCCAGCCACCGTACTACTTTTGGTTTAAATGATATGAAAGAAAATGGATTTGCACAGCAACTCTGTTTTTCCTTTCAGCACCTACTTGTAGAAAACTCTGTGGACGATTCGCAAAGTGCGTGGCCCGCCGGGTATGCCGCAGAAGGAGAGGCAGACACTACTGTCATCGTATCAGATGTCAAAAACCAGTAACATCAAAATGGTGTGGATGCCCTGCTCATCAGCAATGTTGCTACTGTAAGTACACATTCTTGATTTAACTAGAGGCTGAAACTACTGGTGTCAATTATGGAAATAGGAGACAATTTAGTTCAGCTGCAGTTCAGGTTTATTAAACCATAACCGGTTACCCGGTACACAGGAAAATTTGAAAATCTAGATGCTCTGAGATGCGTTCTGGGGCATTTTCCACTGACGTTTTGTTCTTATTTCGGACGTGGTTTTTACTAAAAACCATGTATCTAGGTACACTCCGGAATTTTGGCATGATTGTACCTCAAACATGGCCGCCAGGCGGCCATCTCTGAAAATGGTGTTGACCCATACTTCATAAATTACTGCAATTAGAGTGTTTTCACCTTGAAATTGTACATTTATGTTCTATTGCACTTCAAATGTGGCCGCCAGTTGTCCATCTTGAAAAATATACTTTGGCTCATAAGCCGCGTTTACACTGCCAAACATTTCGGTCCAGTTGAAATGAACCGTACTCGGTCCGGACCAGGTCCACTTCATTTGTACCGTTTAGACTGCAGCGATGAGTCACCACGCAACCGATCTAAAGCGTCGCTCTCCATTGAGTGGAGGTAAGAATCTCGCGCAGAATGCATGTCGAGTATTCACGCGAGTGAACCCAAGTGACGCAAGGACGAACTGCGCGCATGCTCAATACCGTCTCAGGGAAGTGGACTCGGTCCAGTTCCCCGTGCATCACGTTTACACTGCACATTTGGTCGGGGTACCGTACTCGGTCCGGACCGAGACCACCACCTTATGGGGGTCTCGGTTCGGTTCACTTCTGGTCCGGACCGGGTCCGCTTGGCAGGTTTACAC
The DNA here is from genome assembly GCA_002633025.1 of Notospermus geniculatus. Classification (NCBI taxonomy): domain Eukaryota; kingdom Metazoa; phylum Nemertea; class Pilidiophora; order Heteronemertea; family Lineidae; genus Notospermus; species Notospermus geniculatus. The sequence goes on from NMRB01004676.1 coordinate 22,983, forward strand.
TGCCACTTTTTTTTGCCGAACAGAACTCGGTCCGGACCGAGTTCACTTGATTTTTGGCAGTGTAAACGGGGCTATAGTGTATGAACAATACCACAAAGAAAGTTCTAACCTGGTATGATGTTTCCCTGGAACATATTGACTTGACACTTGGCATTCGCTCTTCTGGCACATTCACCCAGGTGAGCACCCGCATGGTCCATGGACAATTTCATTTTATACATTGACCCTCTCACCTCAAATTCGCGTTGCGTGCCCCAATCAATTGTGTGATACGATGTACCAAATACCAGACACAAATCAGTATGGGGTACTCTGAACTCTTTTAAAATTTTTAGTGACTTAAGCCCTGTCTCCACTTGGCCCGCAAGTCCCCGCGAACCACCGCGAGTATAATCGCGGTGACTCGGCTGGTGATCGGCGGTGATTCGCGGGCCAAGTGGAGACACGGCACCGCGAATGGAAATGCCCGCGAACACCCCGTGAGTGTTCCTGGCCATTCACGGCCGTTTCCAACATGTTGAAAAATTGCGAAGCAGTACCGCCGCCCGCGAGTTGGCAGGCATACCGCAAATGACCGCGAACAGTGGAGACACCTTCCCGGGGATATCGGCGCTCAGTGGCCGCTGGCGTGGTGACCCGGATGTAGTTGATCAGAATGAGGTCACCGACCGGGAGCCAATAGGAGGGCAGGGAATTAGCCGCAAGTAATCACCAGGTGTAGATATGTTCGCGGGTATTCCCGGTGTCACTGCGAACAGTGACCCACCGCGAATAACCTTTGCTCGCAGTCCGGGGTCCATCGGCGATGCATTCGCGGGTAGTGTAGACTAGGCTTTACAATAAGTGACATACCGGTGATCTAGTTAGTCCAGTTAGACAGTCCAGAGTACTACACCATTTCAAAGACAACATTTCTTAATCATTTTAAAATGAATTTCAGTCTTCTGTGAAACTAAGGGATGTGGTGGTAGATGCCTTCCCGGAAAATGTCCTGGCCACTTGATGCGGGCAGTCAAAAAAGGCTGTGTTTGCCCACCAGGCTCCTCATGCTGTAAAAGTGAGTATGGATTCTATACTTTCACATCATTCGAAGGTTGCAATTACAGTACAAAGAAAGGAGCTCCTCAAATCACATTCTCACTTACTCATTTTCCATTAAAAATCAAAGAAAGTGAGCTCTTATGTGAGCAGTTAAAGAGGCCCACCCCACGAGCTTTAATTTAAAGCCCGATAGTGCGTTAGGTTGCAACGGCCGACGTAACCTTTGACCTTTAGACAATGTCGTTTATTCATGCTCGAAAGACGGTTCAAATCTGTCTATTTGAATGGTCTGAGTTACCAATTAGGCATGGAGGGTGTTGCTACGCGTAAAAGAGTTGAAGCATGTTACCTTACCTGATGAAGGGTTAGTCAAGCTATAACAGCACGTTGAACTTCTCAAGTGATTAAAGTATGGCGGCCATTTTTGTTTCGATATAGTATCAGTCCAGCCTCAGTGTTACCACTGGCTATATATAGGTTGGACAGGAGACCAGTCTTATCAAGGTGGGGAGGGAGAAAGAGTCACCCCCTGCATACTGTGCGACTTAGAACGTCCCTGACCCTGTTGAATCTTGGATGTGGTATAGAGATGTATAACATCACTTCTGATAAAAGAAAGAGTTTAATATTAACCAATGTCTCATGTTCTAAATGAAATAGAAATGGGGTTTCTAAGGTGAAAGACATTGCTTCCTACCAGATTCGAACCCACGGACCCTCGCATGACATGAGGCATGAATCGCCAGCACTAAGGGGCAGTCATGCCTTACACGTTCACTGCCGACGCCATTTTTGAGGGTCCAGTGGTGTTGCCGGGAATTTTTCGGACATTGCCTGTGCCATTGAATGTTACGTCCTATGGCAAATCTTACCCCTTCTTTCACTGTGCCAAGCGACGTTACGTCCTTCGGCACTGGGGGAGGTCCTTTGCCATTGCCAATGATTTTATTTTGAATGGATAAATCATGACCTAACATTGCCTAAAGACATATATATACGCCCCTGGCAAGAACCAAAGCAACCACTAGGACGTACTACTACGTCCCCGGCAGTGAACGTGTTGTTAACCACTAGGCCAAATCCCCATCTTCAAAAAAGATGGTTCAATGACCCATGTTAAACGAGGCGTCCATCAGTACCCTGCGAGTAGTCCAAACAATCTCCAAACCCAAACAGTTTTATGTTATGCGAGGGGTCACATTAAAGGAGATACAAGTAAAGAATATGAAATTGAAATCATGTTTCTTCATGTTCTTAGGTGAAAGACATTGCTTCCTACCAGATTCGAACCCACGGACCCTCGCATGAGGCATCAATCGCCAGCACTAAGGGGCTCATCTCCATCATGTTCTAAATGTTTATTTTGTTTAAAAAATATGATGTCTGTCCCACCGTCGTGCTTTTTCTCTGTGTGCCTGTTTTGATGTGTGAACTTCACTCTTTTCACCTTCCAGTACCGAGCTGCCCGAGGTGTCCCTATTCACAATGTGTATCCAGACGATTCCGTTGTAGATTCCCACAACCGAATCCATACTGTGGATGTCCTTCACACCTACGATGTTGCTGCTGTAAGTAGGTCTATATCTGTCGGAATCAGTACCTTTGTGACATCAGCTAATGAAATCATTAACATTCCCCTCATACTAATGTTAGATTCTTCTGTGATATCAGTAAATATCATCATTAACATTACATGACAAATGTTACCTTCTTCTGTGATGTCAGTAAATATCATCATTAACATTACCCTAATGGCAAATGTTACCTTCTTCTGTGATATCAGTAAATATCATCATTAACATTACCCTAATGGCAAATGTTACCTTCTTCTGTGATATCAGTAAATATCATCATTAACATTACCCTTTTGGCAAATGTTACCTTCTTCTGTGATATCTTAACATTCCCCTCATGGCAAATGTTAGGTTCTTCTGTGATATCGGTAAATATCATCATTAACATTCCCCTAATGGCAAATGTTAGGTTCTTTTGTGATATCAGTAAATATCATCATTAACATTCCCCTCATGGCAAATGTTAGGTTCTTCTGTGATATCAGTAAATATCATCATTTACAAAGAAAGATATCAGTAAATATATGATATCAGTAAATACATGTATCATCATTTACAAAGAAAGACTGGACACAAACAAACAAAATGTAAATAAACAATGATTTTCGTGGCCCGCAAAAATACCCGTGATACATTATCTTTAACTTTGCTTTCAGTCTACTGTCAGAGACATTGCAAAGGAGGATGCTACAAACGGTGTCCAGCATGCATGATGCGATTGACAGGCAAATACTGTAATTGTCCAAACGGCCAACATTGCTGCAAAGGTAAATTTCATGTGTTCATTATAGGCCAACCGATGCCGTACTGAGATTATGCGAGGTTCTTCAGCACTCGCTCCGTTTGTCGTCGCACTAGATGCAGTCACGGAGGGAGTGAGCATTAGGAACCACTGATTAGCTCAGACAGCATGGGATACGTGTATGCCCAGATCAAATACTACTGTAAAGCAGGAAAATTTCACGTGCAGAAAATTTTCGCGAGAGTGTATGAGTCGCAAAAATTTTCTGTCGCGAATATGAAAGTGATAAATACGGTCCGTGAAAAAAAACTGAAAAAATGGCAGAGACTCGCGAAAATATCCTGCCGTGAATATGTCTATAGTTCTTGATTTGCGAAAATTTCCAGCCGTGAAATTATCTTGCTTTACAGTACATATATGCAGATTAATATCACTGACAATACGACATTAAACACCTTCACTCCAATGCACCATTTGCTTAACCCTTAGAGCGCCGTTAACGAGTATACTCGGAGCAACAATTCTCTTTTTAAGGACCATTACCGAGTATACTCGGAAAAGGTCATGAAATTAAAATTTTAAAACACATGCATTTTTGGCAATTTTTTTTCTTTTTTCGGAAAAAATTTTTTTTCAAAAAAAACCCCGGTCATGGGGGAAGGAAAAGTTGAAAAAACCTGGCGCTCTAAGGGTTAATGCCAACATTTTAACTTAACTTGCATCACCATCGAGAATTCCTTTGCGCGAGTTAAAAAAGTCTGATATGGGAATCCAGGGACATACCGGTAGCTAGCTTTTTTTCACTGGAGGGCATTTTAAGCAGATGAGCTCAAAGGACATGGGCTTCGCCTTTAGCGCCGACGGGGCCGGTTTTGTGGGGGGTCTGGGGGCCTCCCCCAGAAACACTCTGAGACACGAACAGTAATGATCTTTTATCCCATTTGATTTTGCTGAAAAAATGCCCCCCTCCTTCGGGGGGCATTTGCCCCTTGTCCCCATGCTAGCTACGGGTCTGGAATCTACCGGTATGTGTTCTATTTTCATTCATGGGTGCCCGTTTGTGTACTGTGTGTGCTGGAATAATGACAAACATAATGTTAGTAACAATTGTTCGAGTCATATTAATGGCAGAACCTTACACTATTCACTATCCTCTTTCAGCTGCTACCTGTAGGAGATGCAAGGATGCGGATTGCCTGGACAGGCGATTCCCTTGTTACAACCCGGCGAACAGCCGTCACTGCAGATGTCCCAGCAGACAGCGATGCTGCAAATGTAAGTGTAGTCGCTATGTCAGACGACAGACTGGATTACCAGAGGAGAGGGTCTAGGAAGGGTTCGTAAGAAGACCAAAATACGCCGGAATACACCAAAATATCACCGAAAACAAGGTTAAAAGGCTTGTTTCACTATCATACAGTAGTGAGGCAATGTGTCGTATCAATCGAATGCAAAAATGTATAATGTCAGTCTCAGGATTTCACCCATCGAACAGAAATAGGCCTATCGATAGACCGCCGCCATATTGGATTAACCTCAAACACGCATAGATGGCGACCACCGGCCGCCCGCCGAAAACACCTGATGCGATGTTTCTGAAGTTGACTATGTGAATTTTGAGGCTGATCTTGCCCAATTCTGCCTCGTATCCATGTAATACATACAGTACAGGTCACAATTGACATCCCAACGGCTTCGCGTAAGTTACTCCTAAGTTACACGTAACTTACGCGTAACTCACGGCTTTGGTTTCGCGTAACTCACTGCGTAACTCGCCAAAATCGCATAACTCGCCTTGTAAATCACTGGGTAGCTAGCGAAATTCGCGTAACTCACCTCGTAAGTTACGCATAACATAGCTTGTGAGTTGTTGCGTAAGTTACGAGTGACTTACGCGTAACTTACGCGAATTTAGGGATGTCAATTGTGACCTGTGCAGTATCATAGCTACATCATAAGAGTGATACAAATGTATTAAACCTTTTTGATCGTGATTTCGGCAGTATTTTGGTGTATTTTTCCGGCGGATTTCGGTGTATTCCGGACTTCTTATGAACCGGTCTAGGAATGAAAGTCTGGGACGTAGCAGTTTGATCTTGTACGGCTGGGTGTGTTTCAAAAAGTGTTCCGTCTGACACCAGAAACTTTTCACCATTCTTTTGTCTGCTGGTGAAAGGCTGTTTCTTGAAGCTCTACAATATTTATGTCAGATCTAGGTATCACGGAGCTCTAAATTATGGCACTGCAAACTAATTGATCTATTAACCCTTTAAAGTCTGACAGCAGAAAGTAGTTTTGGTGTCGGACGGAACGATAGATTTTGCTGATAAGCTCAATATGTTTTGATACCCTCCTTCAAATAGTGTACCCTGTACATCACAGATGGAGAAACTAATAGTTATTAAAAGGTCTACCGGTATATTATCAAATACTACATTTGATTTTTGCAAAATCAATGGCACAGATCTTTGTGATCATTTCAAAGTTAAATTTTGCCCCATTTTCTAGGGCGACCAATTTTGAAACACGACCGGCTATGTTCATGATCAAATTTTGGAGACGGTGTGGTATGATAATTAGAAAAATGCTAATTCAGAATAAAAGGCACCATAATAAAAAAAATTATGACACTCTCCAGCCGTAGTGTTTGGCTTAGATCTCTTGTTGGATTCGTTCTCAGCTTCGACTGGACAGTGCTCTTTAATCAACCTAGCTCATTCCAAGTCGTGGATCATACATGTACTTAGATAATTATTCTTCACTCATCTAGTCCTGTGCAGAAAATGCGGAGGATGTTGCCGCAGACGTTGCCCCTACTTCATGGCTGATGTGACAAGCAAAGGATGCAACTGTCGACCAGGATTTAGATGTTGCAGGAGTAAGTATCTAGCCAGTTGAAATACTCTAGATTCGTTCTTCTAAGGTTACTTCAGATATTCATGCTGTAGGTTTAGGCCTAGCCCACAATATAGACCATACAAAGAATTTATTGATTCAGGGTTCTGCCCAGGACTGAATGAGTTCCGGACGGAAGGGGGGTCTGGGGGTCCTCCCCCAGAAAAATGTTAAAATTAGACTTGCTGAAATGCGATTTCCTGGCACTTGAGAGTCAAAATAATGAGCTTCTTTATCAATAAAAGCATCCTCGTTTGGCGTCAAATGACCCCGATCCACTCTACTGCAAAAGTATCCCGCCGTTTTTGTCGTTGGTCAGAACTGTGTCAGGAAGCCCCGCCGAGGGAAGCACATTTTGTGAATGGCGGGAACAGAAAGGAAATTCGGAAGTGATTANACGAAGGTGGGACGCAGGACAGCTGGACTGAAACTGCCTGCCGTTTTCTTTCAAATTCGTCGTGAGCAGCAATTGAGCGACATGAAACTTGTGACGCACACATTTGACGGAGATTTAAACTGAAGCTGATGAACGGATTTCAATAAGAAACTGAGAAAACATAAAGTGGATCTACCTCTTTCACATCGTGCAAGAATTTGTGTCGTTGATGACACAGACTTTCAACAATGCAAACGACAACCGAAAAAGTGCCTATTTTTTTGCGCGCGTGACGTCATCGTGACGTTGGCGGAATTTCAGGTCGGGACGTTAATTCAGAATAAAAGACACGACAACAAAAAAATTATGACACTCTCCAGCCATAATGTTTGGCTTAGATTTCTTGTTGGATTCATTCTCAGCTTCGACTGGACAGTGCTCTTAAATTAACCCAGCTCATTCCAAGTCGTGGATCATACGGTACTTAGATAATTATTCTTCACTCATCTAGTCCTATGCAGAAAATGCGGAGGATGTTGCCGCAGACGTTGCCCCTACTTCATGGCTGATGTGACAAGCAAAGGCTGCAACTGTCGACCAGGATTTAGATGTTGCAGGAGTAAGTATCTAGCCAGTAGAAATACTGGGTCCTCTTCCGAATACCGGTCACCGGTTGTTCATATGCGTTAGTGCTTTAGGTGAGGCTCCGAATAGGGTTGAGTGGAAATGGTCAGCAAGCGAGGCGTGTCTGATTGTAAACCGCAGCGAACGAGGCATTAGAAAAGTGCCCCCAGCGGGCCCCAAAATTATTGCTGTAGAAAATTGCCGACTGACCTGTATTCGGAAGAGGACGCAGTATATCCACTCATTGTTGTAAACCTTTGAATTTTTATCAATGCATGGAGACTATTGCCATGAGTCGTAATGTCACTAGTGGCGGTAGGCTGACGACCTTTATTGTAGCAAATGAACGCTGTGACTGCCCAGGCCTATTCGTTGTACCTTCATAAATACATGTATGCATTGAGCACATACATGTATGACATCACATGTGCTGTGCAGTGGTTCCCTTGGGATGCAATAAAAATACTTAATACGCTGCTTTAAAAAATGTGACATGTTGCAGATATCAATGAATTTGAATGTATTAACAATATTTCAAAAATTCAAAATTTTACACAATGAATGTACCGGTAGTCTTCTTTTAAATTATAAACGATGAATTTTCACAACTCCCCGGCATGGCCAAGACTACGTTTACGGTATCTATTGTTCTTATACTCAGACATGTCAGACAATAGAAAGTCGTAACCTAAATGTAGTCGTTGGTCTACATGTATCTGGGTAACTACGAAAACTTTCTATTAGGCTTATTTTACATCGGATGACACGTGACACAAACGCGCAGGCGAACGAAGGTTTTGAGGGGATGAATCCTTTGTGAAACCATTGTTCGCTTGCGTGTTCGTGTCGCGTGTCATCCGATGTAAAATCAGCCTAAAGGGACAGACTGGCGCGTAAGCAACGCGTCTGAAAGCGTTCAACCCAATCAGGCAGGCGGTAACACCGACCGAAACACCTACCGAAGAATCTGATTGGCGGAACGCCTGCAGGACGTGCCGCGTACGCGCCAGTCTGTCACCGGCTTTAGTCAGCAATCACAGAGCTACACGCTACACGGGTGCGCCTGCACGCTACACGCTTCACGGTCGCGAACCCTTTGTGAAGCCTTAGTTTACAGGCGTGTACATGTACATGTAGTTCTGTGTGGTGGCAGCCTAAAGGCGCTGCTCCACTTGACAGTTTTCTCACAGAAGTTGGCTAAAAATGGGCAATTCACCACTGTTTGTTTCCTCACAGCTTACGCTGAGACCAATGACACAAACAACTGCTCCCAGCTGAGCTGCCAATAGAGAGCCAACTTCTGCGTAGTCTCGCGCAGCCAGACTCTTTCATCGATCCCCAGATTCGAAAAGCGGCTGGGTGACCGAGACTAACTTCTGCGAGAAAACTGTCATGTGGAGCAGCGGTTAAGGTTTCATACTGCACTGCATCCCAAACAAAACTTTTTTCACATGCATTGCACCACAGGGACTTGAGGCATGCATAGCAGGGGTGGTGGGTGTTTCCGAGGTCCAAAAGCACCCCCACGGACAGTGCCCTGCCCCCTGGGGGGCACACCCCAGAAATATGTATATATAATATACATATTTCTGGGGGTGTTACCCCGGGGTCAGGGCACTGTCCGTGGGGTGCTTTTGGACCTCGGAAACACCCACCACCCCATCCCTGTGCATTGCACAATGTTTCCGAAATCGCGTTCGCTGTAACACACGAGTACGGTACACATCTTGATACCTGGTCCCTTTTCCTTTCAGAACCAACCTGTGCAAGGTACTGCCGACTTGCGATGTGTGTGCCAAAGAGAGAGTACTGTAGATTGAAGATAACGTCACGATACTGCAAATGCCCAGTAAGACAGAGATGCTGCAGATGTAAGTAATATCCCGATTTACAAACTGAAGTCCCACCTTTTTCATCCAGAAGCATGTGCATAAATGGGGAACCCGCATGACTGCAGATGGCGCAGCAATTATAAGACCCAAATGACGTACTGACGTCACTTTTCTCGCTGTTGACGTCGCGCCGTCAAAGCATGTGTACATTTTTCTACACAATTTTCCGTGCAAATTTTCCCCAAAGACGTTGTCAATATTGGCACCCTGTGGCATTTCTGACGAAACAGAGCAGTGATATATGGACATGAAATAGGGCAGTAGTGTAATTTAATCAAAATTGAACCAAACAGAGTTTTATTTTGAGGCAAGAAGTAAATGGAAATACTGTTAGAAAATAGGACTTCCGGGTCTTACACTGACAGCGCCACGTCGTGGCGTAGTTCGGTGGGTTCCTCATTGCATCACCAGCCGTATTTGTAATCTTGCGTCTCTGATCCGTCCTTTACCATTGAAATGTTCATCAGAGACCTTCGGTCTCTTCCGGAAATAAACATGGGAACATTCATCTGCCTAGCCTCTGGCTCCAGTACAAGGTTCCCCAAGCTCCTCGCCATGTTTCCAGTATTTTTAGACCGCTGTAACATTTTTGATTGTTCCCCATCTGTGAGTTTTCTCTTTCTATTGTCTGATGGAATAAACTACGACTTGACAAAATTGGTTTCAGAGCCGAGTAACCTAATCCACCATGGATGGAACCGGATTTTGTACAGGGGGACAATAGAGAGGATGCGCAGCTTTCCGACTCCGACTCTGACTTCAACT
>NMRB01004677.1:0-20705 GCA_002633025.1 Notospermus geniculatus
AAGACAGCGGATAAGGAGTCTACTCGTGAAAGGGCGCCACAGGCCCAATTCCTGTGCAGGTGTTGCCAAGTTTCCGATCCATTTGAACGTTTGTCCCTGTGATTTGTCAAAGGTCATTTCGAAGCATGGGCGAATGGGCCCGGGTACTGCATCAGTCCGAAACGGTAGATCACTATCGGCTGATGATATTCACGGGGTTCTTCTACATAGGCTACATTAGTGTAGGCCTACAGAGGCCATGGCATGACGTGCGTAAGTAGGCCATGTTTAGCATATTACACTGCCGGTACAGTTTGAATAGACATGATAGATACGCCTCCGGTATTTTTTAAATATAGGCCATGATAAAATCATTACTACATGTATGCCAACCAATGCACGACATATAATTATCATGGCCACCAGTTCTCGCCAGCGCTGTTGGTCCTACATAACATTCCCATTCATTTCGTCAACTTACACGACGAAATTTTGTCAATATCGGTGAATCAGAACAGAAAGATCAATGTCGGATGGGGACGGATGTCCTTGTTTTAGCGTTAGGAAAATGACGTCACGGGAATCTCCACCATGCTTCCTGGAAGTTCCATAAAGCAACCCAAACCATGTCCGCGGGGAAGCCCTATTTCGCTGTGCCAAATTCTGCCCGAAAAAGCACTACACGCACCATATTTTCAGCATTTCCTACTGTCGAAAACCTTCCACTCTTCATCCTCTTCATATATAGACGGTGAAACATGCACTAAATACCAACGATTTTCCGTGCATAGCGGACAAAGATTCGCACTTTCCCTTATATAGATATGCACGATATACTTCTGTAGAAACTAAATTAACGAGGCCCGTGTCCATCAGGAAATATACGGGGGCTCTGAATGCCCGGTCTGAATGAGACTCCTTCTCCTGGATTTGAATAGGTGTCACGTGACACACCTTCCCTGCAGCAGCAGATATCTGGAAGACAAGTCAAAGTGTGATACTTATTTTTTCTGTTGAACAAAGGATAAATGTCACAGCAAGACTTAAGAGTGAATTTTTATAAAATAGGCCCAAAGGTGGAAAATTACCTCCTCGAAAGGGGTTCAAATTTCTTAGGCATGTTGGTAAAGCCCGGGTCACACTGTGGCGACTTAGGCGGGCGAATCCCCGCGAACTAGAATGAAATGGTCCATGGACCATGTGCTCACCCCTTTGGACATAATAGTGTACATGTAATGACAGAGAGAAGTATGTACATGTACAGTCATTGACATAAGTTTATCTACACCTGTTACCTCCAATATTTCGAATACTACTGGGCCAATTTTAACACGGGTTGTACCACATGAAAGTATATAACCTTGGTCATATTTCTGCATCAAACTTTGGGAAATTTGGAAATAATAATTATGTAATAGCTCATTAGAAAACCCCCTAAAAATCAACATTTTTGCTATGGAATTCGTTTGTGACTTTTGTTGCAGTTTTGATAGAATGGAACTTTCTAAGGATTTTGGGCTTTGTTTCATCAAAATATCTCAAGTGGTTGCTGAGATATTTGAGATTATCGAAATTTTGATAATTTGAGATTTCGTGTTTTTCAGGAAATTTTGATGCCATTAGTTAAAGCTAAGCTCAGAATATGGGCTTACAAAATTTTGTAACTTTTTGCGTTAACTGGGCAGAGATAAGCATATCAACATTTTGATATTCAACTTAAGAAAGCTGTAACTTCTAACCAGTTCACGCTAAAAGTTCCAAAACTTCATTCTCCTAAGTGTTTAGGTGAGCTTTGTCTACTAATATCAAAATTTTGTGAAAAATTGGAAATTCTCAAATTATCAAAATTTTCATCATCTCAAATTTCTCAGCAACCACTCAAGATATTTTGGTGAAACAAAGCTCAAAATCCTTAGAAACTTCCACTCTATCAACCCTGTAACAAAAGTCGTAAAAAAATCGCATAACAAAAATGTTGATTTTTACTGTTCTTTCTGATGAGCTATTACATAATTATGATATTTCCAAATTTCCAAAATTTTGATGCAGAACATATGACCAAGGTTATATACTTTCATGTGGTACAAACCGCATGAAAATTGGCCCAGTAGTATTTGAAATATTCAAGGTATCAGGTGTAGATAAACTTATGTCAATGACTGTACGTGGTCCATTGGCCATTTCATTCTAGTTCGCGGGGATTCGCCCGCCTAAGTCGCCACAGTGTGACACGGGCTTTAGAGGTCAAATAAGAATTATCTGGGAAGTTCATTAAAGTCAACCCTTCCCCTGTGGAGCAGGCCACCCCCAAAGTTTACGGCACTTGCGCTCAGAGGCAATTTTGCCTCCATTTATCTCCATTCTGGAATGAGATTCCGTGTTTCTGATAGTTTCACATGAAAGATCATATGGGTGCTACATAACATGGGCCCATTATTTCGGTGGAAGCTCAATGCAGTTTTACACCAACGCCACCTGGATTTGTTACAGCAGTCCATGTAAAGTAACTCTATGAATCAAATCTGCACAGTGGTTCCATTGATGTGATCACCACATTTTATTCTCTTATACACTACTCTCCATAAGTTTGGGAACATACACATTAACAGGTTTTCCTTATTGTAACATATTCTGCTGCCTTCTGTACCCACGGGATGAACTTGTCACAAACTTGGTTAAGTTATGTTCTCCTGACATTTTACTCACTAATACGACCGTTTGTGCCCATCAGGGAAGTTTGTAAAAATAATAAATTTGAAAATATCAAAATCTGATGTTTCATAAAATTTATTACCATATCACACAAACATTTTCATTTCTTTTTCACAGGACATGTAGGAAGAGAGTCTTAATCCAAAAGAATCCTGGAACCTCGTTGGAAATTTAAGACAGAGGGTCTCAAAAGGGTGTGGTCTCCCAACTTCGTGCACCCCCACTAAAATCTGCATCCTCCCTTGGGTAAATTGTTACCCTGGGTAGTTCAACTAACATGTGATCTCCCAGATCCTATACCGGTAAACAAATCCATGGAACCTTGCATAGTTTGTAAGTTTCAGTGTCATGTACATTATGTATTACAAATGTACAAGACAGTCTCGCACAAAGCTGCGCTGAATAAATGTACCATGCAAGCATAGGTACATTAATGTATTCTGCCCTACAAACGAAGACTGCAGTAACTGCACTTACTGCGGTCTTGCGTTTTATGCCATATCTCCCTTGTTTTAGGTGGCAGCTCTGAATAATTTTGCAAGAAAGGAGAACAGTATCTGCTGATGTTATTACACACCTACATTGTCCACTTCATTGAATGGGAAAGGCTGCAGAGGCCGTACAAGGGAAGACTGCAATATGCAGATACTGCAGTCTTCCATTGTAGGGCAGTATTAGTGCACGTGGTCCAGATTCCGTAAATTACGCAAGGTTCCACCAATTTTTTGATTGGATCTGAGAGACCACATGTTAGTTAAACTACCCAGGATAACAATTTACCCAAGAGTGGATGCAGCTTTTAATAGGGGTGGCATGAAGTTGGCAGACGACACCCTTTTGAGACCCTCTATCTTAAATCCCCAACGAGGTTCCATGATTCTTTTAACTGACATATGTTGTCTACCAAAAAGAGAATAAAATGTGGTGATCATATCAATGGAACCTCAGTGCAGGTTTGATTTATAGGATCACATTACACGGACTGCTGTAACAAATCCAGGTGGCGTTGGTGTAAAACTGCATTGAGCTTCATAAAATTTTCATAAACTTCGCTAATAATTCTTATTCGACCTTTAATCAACATGCCTGGGAAATTTGAACCCATTCTGAGTAGGTGATTTTACAGTTTTCTCTATATCTGGGCCTGTTTTATAAAAATTCACTCTGAAGCAATTTTATGAATATGATAAGTGTCACACTTAAGCTTAAGTAGTTTTATAAATAGGATAAGCGTCACACTTAGACATAAGTAGTTTTATGAATATCGACCCATATCCCACACGAAAGGCGTCCACAGTATAGACCTTTCCAACGAAGATGGTGACCTACAAGTTCTCCCACACGACGTCGTGGCCTTTTGTTGTCCAAGCATGATATAACACTACCAAACGCATCCTCTCAGACAATTATTTTCCTAAAGCTTTTGTGTTTATGGCCTGATTGAATAGCTTAGCGTTCCAGCGGCCACTGAGTGGTATCATAAAGGAATCAAACATAAAGGTTCAACTGACAAATTTAGTATTTTATAAAAGTGGACAGTATCCCTTTAAACCTCAGCAGATTTGCATTCTGACTCTTCCATATGATAGGCAAGACCCTTCTGCATGTTTACGGCAAATTTTGTTGACCTTATGATACAAAAGGACTGAATTAATGAGAACCCCACGAACGATGAGAGCACAGGGTCATCTGTGTACATTTGAATAGGTTAACGTACATTTGCACGTAGAATACTAATTGTACTGAAAATAGCTCTGTTATCCTCTGAAATGGAATTCAAAGCATCAAGTTGACAGGTTCATGTACCCCTTCACCACAAAAACAGTTGAGGCAAGTACCTATTACGTATACACTCCTTACGCAGTGTCTTCTCACTCATACCTGTCGTTCATAGACACTGCTTACAATAGCCAGAATCACGCCGATTTTCCGCATGGTGGCAGCACTAGTCAGAGGCCAGTCAGCGCGGGAATTGCCCCGTGCTTGGTTCTGCTGTTTACAAGATCAATCAATATACAAACACAATAATCTCATAGATCATCATTATCCACATCTTTAGCGATGTTTCAAAACAAAAAAGACACGAGCTAAACACTGAAGAGTGCAATGCAACAGTCCCTCACAAAACCTTTACGGCGAGTCACCAGTCTCCCGCGGTTGTCAAGGACGCTGACAGTATGAACCAACCAGAAAATGTTTATTTCGTTAGTCACGCTGAACGCCCTCTAGTTGTAAATCGGCGTGATTCTGGCTATTGTAAGCAGTGTCTATGAACGACAGGTATGAGTGAGAAGACACTGCGTAAGGAGTGTAATTACGTAAGGCTAAAATTCAGGCAGTGAGAGACATCTGGTTGCCACACGTGAAGTGCATCCCTCAGTTAGTTCATCGTTCGCGGTTAAACGTTTATGTTTGATTCCTTTATAGTGGTATTAAGCTTCTGACCTCATATGGTCACGTACCTGTAATGCGTGGCCAGTGCATTTACCAATAGAAATGGCGAGATGCCCGTGCTAGTAGATTGGTCCCAGAGTTTCGTTGGAAGGAACTGTTCGGACATAACATACCCCTAGCCTAATGCTTCAAACCGTAAAGTTTTCGTTGTGGGTTGACCGTGATAATTTCAGGGTTTGGGGGTAGGCCTACTGAAAATATGAGGGGTAATTTCGCACGATATTTCAATGCGGCCACTCCGTAGCGGCGTAGTAATACACTTAACCCACTGAAAGACAGGCTTATGATACAGTCAGTATCAAACTTCCCCAAAAGTTGAAAATTATTTTTCTCTTGATTATTTCTGTGGCAAACAGAATAATTAACTGCCTTTTACTCGATATTATCTATGATAAATGGAGAAAACTGGGGTTTTTAAAGATCTACTTTTACCATGGAACCCCGCGCTGATTGGTCAATTCCTGGCACGTAACCATATGGGGAGAACTGTTTGACCACCATCTTTGTTGGACAGGTCTATAGCAAATAGTTTTTACGCATTACAAGAAGTTTCACGTGGAGCTGATCTATTCTTAGATCACTAAAGTCATTCGATTCTAAAATTAGAACACAGTGGACTCGATGGACTCGCCTATTACAATAGCCATGGCGCGGTATGAAGCTTGATTTTTGGTACACCAAGTGCAATGGTAATTAATTGCAAATTTGTTCTCCAGGGGGCGTTAGCCGACAAAATAGAAAACAGCAGTATTTGAATTTCCCGCGCCCATTACTTCGCCATGTGCGATGTTCTTTTGTTCATGGAATGGGGAATGATGGGAAGTATGGCAGTGCTTGCACAAAGTGAATCGAGGTGAAATATGCCCATGATCATCGCATAAAATCCCTATGGCAATACACAATCCCCTAATGAAATCATAATTCAGTGGAACTTTAGAGTATCATCAGTCAACAACTGAAATTATTTTGCATCAAAACTAAACCTGTGGGTTCGAAATATGACGATAGATGTTACGTGGGCTGAGGATTAACTGGTACTATGTCCACAAAACACGAAAAGGAGAAAACTGAGTTTGAAGTTTTGCCAACTTGTATCTTTCAACTCCATAAATTTTTCCCAAATTTGTATAAATGGGGGAGGTACTAGCATAGAAATCTTCCATACTTTATTTGTTTTTTCACAATGGAGGCCTCAAAGGTGGAGATCTCGGAAACGAAAAATGGAGATAGGCCTTTGGGATTAAAAAATTTTAGTAATTTTCTTAGGCAGACGGTTCTATATCCCCAACATAGAACTTTATGGCCCTGATCATTCAAAGCTACCGCTATTAAGTTCTATGTCCACCTGAAATGTTTTTTTAAAAACATACGAACAAGTAAATCTATCAGATCTCTTCATCATTTAATTTTAGCTTATTTTGTGCACAGTGGGCCTAGATTTGGATGTTGTCCACGTTGTTACATGACACGAATCGAAGTATCTGATTGGATGAAAGGGAGATAGAACCTTACAACTTTCAATGACTTGAAATGTAAAAGAAGACCATATGATGTTTCAGTGATTTTCCACAAGCGCCAAATACATATTGATGTAATAACTAGGGAGATAGAACTTCTCGTTCTGTTGATCGGTTTCATACGTTTATCTCTGTTTCTGCCAAAAGTGGACATAGTACCAGTTAATCCTCAGCCCACGATTAGGAAAGAGCCACAATGATCGAACCGAGCAACACCGATTCTCGGCTTCGTGGATGTCATTACAAGTCTCAAACTCTGGCTGCTTTCATAGCGTGCTGCCTTAAAATTTGCTAATATATCACATATTTTGATTGTTTGAAAGATATTTAGTCTGATTAGGACCATTACTGACGAAGAGATATGAGAATATTGATGCAATGTCGAGCTCGATAGTCCTATTGACGGCACCTCGCTCGCTGTCTTATCTGCTTCATTCGTCATTATTTCGAGTACTCTCTGACTCTGGCTGTTTTTGTAGCGTATGACAAGAAAAATTGCTGATATCTCAAAAATTTAAATAGTTCAATATGTCTTTAGTTTGATTGGGGCCATCAACGACTGAGGGATAGGGAATTATTGTTGTAATCAGCTGAAGTCCACACTCAATCCGGCCGTCATGACCGTTGGAGATCGCGTTGCCATGGTCAGATGGTTGCTAAGCAGGCTGAATGTTTCTTGGTCTCACTACGCAGATTTGGTGGAGAAGTCAGTTTCATGGTAAAAGAGAACAGACCAGTTCTGTCCCAGCCGTTGCTTATCCTTCCTCAAGGAAGTTAATGTTGAATTGTCAGAGACTGACTTTCAACAATTACATGTTACATGTTGACGTCATGGAATGGTTCCCATGTATGAACCCCTTACTACCCAATGGCTGTCAAAAGATTTCTATCTCGATTCACCAAGAATTGCAGGCCTATTATCTGATATCAACCCCTCCTCACCCAGTAGGTCTAATACAATATCTATCTCGATTCATTTGATATATTAACCCCTTCCCACCAAATGGGTCTGATACAATACAACATTTATCAACATTGTATTTAAGTGATCTTAACCCCTTCCCACCCACTGGGTGTAATACAACATCTATCTCGATTCGCAAAGAGATATTAACCCCTTCCTACCCAAGTGGTTTGATAAGATATTGTTTTGATCCATGAAGTGATGTTTACTCCTTTCCACTGATTTCCACGAGGAACGCTAATACATATATTTGCTTGCTAACCAACAGTGCACTATTCGTACTTGTACATGTACATGTATCTTGTTTCCCCTGTTTCAACGTCCCGAGTTGGCAGGTCATAGTCAGCTGAGCGCAAGGCCCATGGGCCTCTTGTTCACGGTATAAAAAGCAAGTGAACTGGCCTCCATCTGGATCGAACCGATTCCGTGTGAACAGGGCCATAGGCCGATTATTAAACACTTTAACGTCGTTATATTCCCCGACATTTTATTCATGTCGGGGACAGACCGAAATCTCACACCTCGACAAAAAAGATTAATGACCTCGGCTCAAAGCGGCCTCGTTCAGTGTAATGTTATCTCGAGCCGACAATTTGGTCTGTCCCCCTCCATGGCGGGCGCCATTTTCTTATTAGGGAGTTTTCGCAAAGCCCCCGAAACGCCAACGCGATGGCACGAAGAGAGCACCGAACAAAAGGATAGACGTTTGCGTTGGCGTTTCGGGGGCTTTGCGAAAACTCGCTAATAAAACACCTGGTCCCGCACCTGTAATGCATGGCCAATGCATTTACCATTAGAATTGGCGAGATGTCTGGGCTCATAGATTGGTCCCAGACCTTTGTTGGAAGGAACGGTTCGAACACAACATAACCCTAACCTAATACTTTAAACTACAAAGTTTTCGGTGTGGATTGGCCATGATTTCAGGTTTTGGGAGTATTGAAAATATAAGGGGTTATTTCGCACGGTATTTCAATGTAGCGACTCCAAATGGTCGGAGTAATACAGTTACAACTGGAAGACCAGGTTGTGATCATTTTGGTTCCCGAAGCTACAGCTAGAGAGTGCTGTCAGATGGTAGCTTTGGTAACGGGCGGCCATTTTGTAAATTATTTTTAGAATGAGTCCGGGGAATCCCCTTGCTGAATGACCTTGACCTTGGCAAATCATTCTCACTGTACACAATGGCCACGATCATGAACGGCAACCATGGCAAAATATTCTGAGTTTTGAAACAAGTTATCTACAATTTTCTCTCAAGTCAAAAATTGCTTTGTCTTTAGTCAACAAACGACGGTTCACGGAGTACAACTGGCTTAAACCCAAGCAGGTTCGAGCCCTCAAAAGTGCCCTAGCGGGGAAACAATGGCCATTTTGTCCACGGCACGGGGTCTGACAAGTCTTTGATTTTTGAGGTACCGTCGATGCTTTCGACATTGGCGGGGCCTGCCAGTGCCGCCGAATGGGTCAATGTCGTCCTGGTATACCTTATGTTTACCCAGGATCATCCTGGGTAATCCTTTTCTTTACCCAGGACGGCCCTGGGTAAACATAAGGATCCTTAACTTTACCCAGATTGGAGTTCCCGAGTGGTGTAGTGAGGTTGATATTCAGCGTAAATCATGAAATGAAGGGTGGCCTCGAACTAGGCCTATAGCTCCCAAGCCCTTGAGAATTAACTATCGGTCCCTTTTGAAAAGTTGTAGGAATTGGTCTTTTCTCCCTATTCCACACCCCGGAGCAGGTATAGCGGTAATTTTCAGCCCTTTCGAGTTATGATCGTACTGCATGTTCTGCAAAAAGTAAATTCATGAAAATGACGAAATGCACACGGATTATACATGTTCTACCTAGGCCTATCGCTCCTAAGTCCTTGAGAATTTACTATCGGTCCCTTTTGAAAAGTTGTAGGGATTGGTCTTGTCTCCCTATTGCAAACCCCGGAGGAGGTATAGCGGTAATTTTCAGCCCTTTTTAGCAATGATCCTACTGCATGTTCTCTGCCGAAAGAGACGCACGTACCAAATTCCATCCTCGGAGCGATCAGCACGATTCGGCCCGAACTCCCAAGCTGGGTAAAGTTAAGGATCCTTATGTTTACCCAGGATGATCCTGGGTAAAGAAAATGATTACCCAGGATCCTGGGTAAACATAAGGTATACCCAGGACGACATTGACCCATTCTGCGCCAGTGCCACACACACAGATTAGAAGAGATGTGTGATGATTTGCACGCCGTTAAATTCAAGTATTGAGGAACACGCTGGCAACAGCTTCCATGTTGTTATGACAGTTGCATACATTTGCCAAGGTCAAGGTCATTCAGCAAGGGGATTCCCCGGGCTCATTCTAAAAATAATTTACAAAGGCCGCCCGTTACCGAAGCTACCATCTGACAGCACCCTCTAGCGGTAGCTTCGGGAACCAAAATGGGTTGTGATTTGGTCACTACCACACTTTCTCAAAACGTAACAATTATTCTTCTCTCACTTTTTGCTGTGTCAAAGAGAATAGTTAAGTTCCTTTTCCCGGATATTCACTATGATAAATAGAGAAGCAGGTTTTTAAGATCTACATTTACTATGTAACCTCACGCTAATTGGTCAATTCGAGGCACGTGACCTAGTAGAATCGCCTTTTGCCAGCGGTTACAACGAATTTTGCTTTCTTTAGAAAAAGCCCTTAACCGACAACATAACCACATCAAAAATACTTCCGTTTTGATCATCCGGAGTAGAAATATATCAAATTTAGATTTGTATACGGCCGGGAAAAATCACCTGTGACAGGCGAACTCCGCCAGGGACTATGGCCTCCCTGTCCCTTGGGATAATTGTCCTCAATCGGACGATTATTCCTGGAGGTGAAAGAGGTCAAAGGGGACTACATTCCTTATAGGACTATATCATCTGCCGCAGCAGTGACAGTATTCGTGGTCGGTTCAGTCATGAATCATCTTTATTGCACGTTTGGCCTCCTCGGTAATTTTCTTAGCTTCCTTTTAATGAATCAGGAAAAGTGTAAAAAAGCACCACGTGTTTTTATATGGGCAACACGGGCGTGTTGGACAGCGTGTACATCTACGCAAGACTTTTCCTACGTTCGCTGTTAGTGATGGGGCCTCATCTCTTTAAAGACGTTCGTGTAAAGAGGGCTCTTGATCTTCACTCCCTCTCCTGCTATCCTATCGGTATAATCCTTTCCCCGTGTATACTTTCTGCAATGGCATTGATCGTTTCATCGCAGTAACATGGCCCTATGCAAGTATCAATTCGTATCTTGTACCCCCCCCCCGCCCCTCCTCAAGGTTCGGCAAGACTCGACGTCGAATATGAGTCGTATAGTTTTTGTGTGTGAGACATGGAAGACAAAACGTCGATCGATTTGGCGATCAATACTCCTACCTGGTCACGTTCAACTCACACAAATAACAAAGTATTGACTGATTACGTCATTACTTCGTCTGTGATCAGTCGGTTCTCAAAAACGACACTCTTCCTGCATTATCACCAGGGGTTCATATCATGTGGTCACAAACGGCCATTAACTAAATTATCAACACGTCAAATTTAAGACTAGGTCTGCTCCTTATAATCCTGTTACCGTTTCCTCTTTTTGGTCGGTACAGAACGTACGCTCACAACCGATTACTCGTTACACGCTAGATTTCAATTTCCTTCTTTACGTCGTAAGATTGTCACCCTGACATCACTGATGGTCGCCCAGATTTTCGCGAATATGACCGAAGGGCTTCGAAATTGTCAGCCAATGTCAATCCCGAGGCCTGTCACGGTGTAGACAAACATCCACGTACCGTACACATGCGGATTTTTGCGCCGCTCCCGAGATGAAATTCACTATTTACCAAATCGTCGTGACAGGTTGGAGTTTATGGTCACCGTCTTTGGATCATGTAGAAGAAAAGTCGCGTATTTCATGTGCTGCTGTCTGCCTCATAGTTATTAATTGTACGACCTTCGTAACGATTCCAAAACAAAGCAGTCATGTCTGTCAGATGAGTGACCGGCGGGGGACATGCATGGAGAAGGACGAAGCTGTGAGGTATCCGAAAGCTAAGATGTTTCAGAAGAAGGTAATTCGCTTCAGAACGTGCAGAACGTGCCCAAGAACAGAACGCGCTGTTTTGGGTTGGTCATGAACCCTTTCCTTCCAACTGAGGATATATATTTCTTTATTTCCTCCTGATAAGAAGATATACAAAATTGGAAAAAGGAATCAACTATTTACAAATACATTAGAAATCACTGCAAGCAAGTTGGAAAGAGAGATAATGGGTATTATCTTCCAAATAAAGCTATGTAAGACTAGTAAGAATTAAGGTAAGGCATACTATCCTTCACCACACTGACCAGCATTCTGCTGCTACCTTTAAAAGCTGAAGATTGTCTTCTAAATCTATCTCGGGCATTTGCATACCTAATAGAGTTTCACACATTGTCTCGTCATCAAAATTCCACAAATCAGTACTCACTTTCACCGAACACTCGTCTACAACTCTTTCCCAAAACAAATTACGATGTACACTGAAAGCTGTACATTCACAAAAAAAGTGCATTTGAGGATCAAGATAACTTTTCAAACACTGTTCGCATATACGTGGGGTATCTGATTGTACTATGGTATTGAGACTAGCCAAGAAACCATAGTTTCTCTTAAGTTTAGGATCATGGTGAGCTGCTATCCACAGCATCGATGGATAATCTAAGGTTTTCTCAATGCGCAAAATTCTATGCAAATTTTCACTTTCACACTCAGAAACGAAGCGAAGGTTTTCTAACTCTGTTGTTATACTACTGACGGTATATTTCCACCTAGGTTTACCGGGAAAAGAACCTTAGGTCATTAATTCCTCAAGGAAATTAATACAACTATACTTGTTGAGAGTGGCTATGCTGTGCGGGATATAGCCCAGACATTTCCTGCCCGACTGCGCCGATGTTACAGAAAAGTACCGTGTTGTGAGAATTTGCCTAGCAACAGAATTGACATCCATAGATGCTAACTGTCCCAAGAAACGCAGGCATTGCCTGTCAAGGTATACTTGCAGACTAGGGCTCCCCATCATACCCAGACAGACCAGTGTCCTTGTCTGTCTGTTAAACCCCTGAATTCGTTTCAGACAGTGGCGGTGCGCTCTTTCCAATATCATTGTTTCACTAGACGTGAGATTACACCACAATTCAGAACCATATAATGCTTTCGGAAGACAAATCAGTTGATACAATTTGTGACTAGTTATTGGGTTTAATCCTCGAGTTTGCAACCCTGGGCCTAGGATGCTCATCAATGAGCATTTAAGTTTCTGTGCGGCACTGATTGTTCTAGGAGTTGATATTAAATATTTATCTATGATCAAACCTAGGTGTACACATGATGTCACTTCTTTCACAACCTGATTTCCTAGATTCCATTGTCGCTCATTTTTGAGACGATTCCATTGACAGGCAGACTCACCAAACACAATAACCAAACACTTATCAGCGTTGTAATCATAGCGCCACTTAGTGGCATATAAAAAGGACTTCGCCATCATATCATCGAGACCATACTTAGTCAAAGAAAGCAATGTTAAATCATCTGCTTGACATGGTGAACCACAATTAGTCCCATTGATTTGAATTCCTGATTTAGAAGCATCCAAATCATCTAACAGTTCATTTATATACAGAAGGTATAACCATGTAGACAGGACACCCCCTTGCCTCACACCTTGTCCAAGGGCAAACCAAGGAGAGACAATATTGTTATCCACAACACAACTTTCGATGTCCATGTAACAATTTCTGGTCAGCCGCCAAAGCTTACCATTAACTCCGAAGTTGAACAATTTGTACAAAAGTCCATTCCACCAAACTGTATCATAAGCTTTTCTTGTATCTAGAAAACACGCATAGACTTTTGAATGTCTTTCAAGTTGATGGTATATCGCCTCCATAAGTACAAAAGATGTTGATACACAACTACGGTTTCTTTGGTGAGCCCCTTGTTGCGGATTCGGGAAAACAATTTTACAGTCAGAGATCCAGTTCTGTAGCCTAGCGAGCATAAGACATTCCAGAAGTTTGTACAGAACGGGCAGCAACGTTACGGGCCTGTAACTGTTTGGATCATTGCGCTTTTTTCCGTTGCCTTTATATAACGTATGGATAACACCTCGTTTGGCAGATTTTGGCACATATTCCGCTTTAAGGAATACACTGAAGAGATCTGTTAAGGTGGCATACAAAGCGGCACCACCACATTTGATATGTTCATTGGTCAGATTATCATAACCCCCGGCTTTGCCGTTTTTAAGTTGGCGGATACACAGTCTGACCTCCTCCACCGTGAATGGACTGTCTAATGTTGCAACGTAATGATCAGCAGATTCAGCGACCATCTCCGACACTCTGGTATCTACGTGCTGTTTAAACTCTGCATCATACTTTGGTTTATCTTTCGGAGTATACAGGGCGGCGAAATACTCCGCCCATTTATTGCTTATGTCTGTCGAGTTATAATACACAGTGTCGTCAAAGCACATTGGCGGTGGCGGCTTATTGGGTCTGCGACGGCTAGCTTTAAGAAGTTTCCAAAATTTATTCCGATCGACCTCAGCACATCTATCTAACTCGTTATAGAAATCAGCTGACAACTCAGCATTGTGTCGACGTAGTTCGGCACGGAACTTTCGTTTGCACTCTTTGTATAACTTAAGAACCTCTGAGTCATTGTTTCTGGGTTTGCCATGCTCAACCCAAGTTCGGCGAGCATTGCGCATTTCCAAGCGTAGCTTTTTCAGCGCACCTTTCCAATTGGGCCGAATGTTTTTACGATATACTGATCGAGGTATCATACGATCGGCTGCCGATATCATCGCATATGGGCAATTCTCCGGTAACGGAATTACAAATCAGAGCAAAATTTAGCCATATTTTTTGCTCCCACCCTTATCTGGCAAATACGACGGATATGAAATCAGTCATATCCTGGGCATATTGGGCCAAAATATTTTTGAACAGGTTCAAACCCAGTCTACAATTCAAGCTTAAGGAGCAGTGTTGCCCACTTTGGTTGGTAACGGAATTAATCAGAGAGACAGTGCAAAAACAGTCACCAACTTTTAAAAAATTCCTACACAATACCCGCAGAACGTATGATTACAAAAACAGTATGATAATACACTTTAGGTTGTCAGTTCTCAGTTCAGATATTAACCGTCACCAAATCTTCCTACTTCTGAGAGAAATTAACATTTCTAAAGACAGTTCGTGGTAATGGAATTACAGTAACGGAATTACAAAAAACTTCTTCTGAAAAGAAGGCTTCAAAGTCATATTCATCCCAACTGTATTGTGTTGTATTTGTCCAAAATCGCCCATAAATACGACCTCGCCTAGTTGGCTGTAGTACTCGTTTAACTCAGCCAGATAGTCTACATATTCAAGGAAATATTCATCAGGATATTTAGAGCTAGGAAGATACACCATAATGACAATAAGCATCCCGTAGCCAGGGAGGTTTAATATAATCCCAACAGTTCTATCGCCATCAATATCCAAGGAGCGGATATGCGGAGCTAAACGTTTCTTCCATAACAGCGCAACTCCTCCTTTCCCTCTCCTTGCTCGGTCAGAGAGAAAGAGGTCCTTATCACAGACAGCATATGACGAATACTCAGAATTCATGGACTCCAGAAACTGAACAGAGTCTGGGTACAGCCAATGTTCGCATACGCCTAAAATATCAAGGTCACGCGATTTAAGGAGGGCATCGGCATACACAGACCCATACATGATTCCTCTTGCATTCCAGCAGGCTAAAGAGAGTGATGAGTAAGAATTCATTCAAATAAATGTTTAGTTCGAATCGTCAAAGATCTAATCCCACCATTCACGACACTCTATACCTTCGGGCCAGAACCTTTCGTCTAGCAACGAGGGTTTGTCTGATTCATCAATTATCACTTTAGCCGACTGAGTTCCTCGAATTTTGCTTTTGATCAACCTGACTCTTGGATTACGAATTTTACGTTGAGTGAGAAATTGTACCAAAGAATCTACAGTGCTTCTAAGCGATATGCGGCCTACAAACACGACAGCCCTTCTACGACGTCTCCTAACTTACTACACCCTCGAATTCAGAAACTTTCCCTCCATCCTCTGATTCTTGTTCGTTTGGTACATGTACACACTGATTAGATAAGATGACCGTTTCTATCTTCCGCGGTTGTTCTTCAGAAACGACGGTCGAAATCTGATGCCGCACTTTTTCAGCATACGTGGTGTTTGTTTCCGGGATCGGCTGAGGCATCCTGCCTTCTGTGTTGACAACAGATGTGATTCTCTGAGGGATCGGTTGAGGCATCCTGCCTTCTGTGTTGACAACAGAGGTGTTTCTCTGAGGGATCGGCTGAGGCATCCTGCCTTCTGTGTTGACAACAGAGGTGTTTCTCTGAGGGATCGGCTGAGGCATCCTGCCTTCTGTGTTGACAACAGAGGTGATTCTCTGAGGGATGTGTTGTGGCATCCTTTTTTCTCGAGTACTAGTAGTTCGAAGGGTCTCTTCTGGCAATTTCTCTGCAGAGATATTCTGTGGAGGGGACAGCGTCGGTTCTCTGTCCGTTGACACAGCTGATATCCGTGGCTCGGTTGGTTGGCTAGTGGGTGTGCTGGTCGTTATCGCTGCGTTTCGTCTTTGAGGCGGGATTCGAGAGTTAGCTTTCATTGTCCCCATAGCTTTATCAATCTCTGTTACCTTGCATTTAACTTTGTCCACATTGCTGGATAACTCCTTAACACTGTTCATAGCTTCCTGGTGATCGGTGCTTACGTTTTGCAAATCACTTTTAAGATGTTTTACTTCATTTCGCAATTTCGCTACTCCCGAATCTCGAACATCTTTGATTCGTTCGAAAGCCAGTTTAACTTCTGCCATTTCACGTGGTAGATTCTCAAATACTTCGCGTCTTTTTTGAAGCTTTTCATTTTCCCGTTTGAGATTTTCAGCTATTGTTTGAACCGTCAAAAGTTGGCTGCGTGCATCAGCAAGATCACTGCTGAGTTTATGACATTCAGCTTTCAGTGATCGTTGTTCCTCCTGGTACTCCTGGAGGACCACTTCAATACAATCATCTGCAGCCTCGCATGTTGTAAGGCGCGAAAATGCTGTTGCAATGTCAGATTTTGTTTGTTTGATGAACATGCGACCGCGTTCGGTCAACTTATTCGGTTCAGTTTCTTCACTGTCAGCCCTGAGTCGCTTCAAACCACTCTCTAATTCTGCTACGGCCTTTTTGAGCTCGTGAATATCCATATCAACCTGCCGTGGTAGATGAGAACTTTGACTATAGTTCGCATGAGGATTTGAATTGGAACCAGTAATCTCCTCTGGATTGGTGGTTTTCGATTTTTGCGCTTTCTGACTTGAAGGGGTGCTGCACTCAGTTTGCTGTGAATGTCTAGATGCGCACACTCGATCGGTAGAAGTGAGGTCAGGTTCTGAGCATGATTTGCGCAACACGTTGTCTAGAAGAAGCAGCCTTCTCTGAGAGACGGAGGAGGGCTTCTTGCCATGCGACTGAAAGACCTCGTTGACCTCCGCTGTAGTCGAACCCTTGATGAATGACTCCAGCAAATAACAATCCTTTGCATATTTTTCACATTTGTCAGACACCTTGGTTGATTTTCTCTTTAATGGCTCGGTTGAGGGGCAGTCTGGTCTAGATACTTTGGCTTTTTCATAGAGCCAAGTTCTATATAATTCTACAAGGACGCAATTGTCACCAGCAAGTTCTAATAACTTTTTGACGTACGAGTCCCTTGGAAGGTTCGTGAGGTTGTCATTAAATTGACCATACCACGCTTGGCCAGCGGGGATTTCGCCTTCGTCATCGTTACAAATGCTCGATGCCTGAGAGCTTATGACGTCATTAACTTCTGTGTAGGGTTGTGACATTTCTATGTGTTTCTTCACTACACTGCACACGAATTCCTCGTAAGTGATCACGCGTGACGAGAGTTCTTGTTGGGGTAATTACAAATACTCCGTATGTATTTTCGACTTTATGTACACAGTTCGCATGCTTTGAATCGTCTTTCTTGATCGTTCGAAAGGAATGATACTTCTCGAAGATAAAAAAAAAGACGTGCAGAACGTGCCCAAGAACAGAACGCGCTGTTTTGGGTTGGTCATGAACCCTTTCCTTCCAACTGAGGATATAGTTTCCCTTCCACCCTGAAAAACCTATTGCTCAGTGGTGAGCCAGTAACGAAGAGCGTCCCCGAGGATTCTGTAGCCGAAATATCTTCATTACTATGAACCGTTGTGTCATTTCTATATTCACCTGATATAGCCTACTGCACTGAATATTAACTCAAAACTGTTTGTTTTGATAACTCTAAGACAGCCTGTTGCACGTGACAATAGGGCCGTTTAGACGGCAGAGCAAAAAAAACACATTCCGATCCAACCCGATCGACCCAAGTGTGGAAGGTTCCGCGCCGTCAGTTTGAAGCTGAAAATCGTCCTGGCCAAAATGAGTCGTGTAAACGCGCGCACATCCTGACAGAAAGTGGTGTCGATTGGATCGGATCGGAATGTGGCTTCTTGCTCTGCCGTCTAAACGGCCCGAATGAGCCTTGCCCTACTTCATGTTCACTCTTCGGCCAGTCGCCTGCCATGCCGTCGTACAATGTATAATCATTACGTGCATGGTGCATGATGTAAAGTCGTTAAAGGGGCAAACCCTAGCAGTAGCCCTACATCGAATGGCAAATTTACCGATAGTGAACACCCTCCGGCCCCATGACGACATGGGGGCAATTGACCTTGGCCCGGGAGCACGTGCGTGGTATTTTTGTTAGAAAAGTAGATTTTTGGGTACTCCACTTTATGCGGGGATCCACCGACTTTACGACGACTTTATGATCGGTGTGCGATTAGTTTACGGAGGGTTTATGACAATAGGGAGTTTTCGCAAAGCCTCCGTAACGTCAACGCGAACGCCAATCCCATTGTTCGATGCCACGAAGTAGGCAGCGAACAAAACGACAGACGTTCGCGTTGGCGTTTCGGGGGCTTTGCGAAAACTCGCTATTATTAACGACGGCCGGTGGATCAGCTTTGCGTTCACGATTCGTTTGCGACTCATTCTGTTTACGGCTAGCTTGGGACGAGTTTTCGACGAAATCAAATATGATTGACGCCGTAAAGTGTGCTCTGTTGCTGGTGATTCAGCCAATCCACGTCCAGAATGACATCACGTGATTCTATGCCGTCTGGCATCATCTTCTTCAGGACCGATTACGTATTTTTTAATGTTTTTTTCGGTGGATCCGCTTCAGCCTCGTTCCCAGTCATCGCGCACCTGCACAACTCAAAAGTGGGATTTCGTCTGCTGTGTAGGGAGAGTGTCTCTCCAAATATCGCGAGATCTCGCAGCGAGGGCGACGGGAATCAGGCTGGCTCAGCTTCAACGTCACGTCATTTTTAGCTCAGCTGACCAAAGGTCAGCGGAGCTAGTCATATGTATACTGAGTGGCGTCCGTATGTGTGTCTGTGTGTGTGTCGTCCGTTAAACTGGCACGTTTCGCAACCGCAAGGCCGAGGGTCATGAATGTTGGTGGAGTGGTAGGCCCTAGGAAGGACTCGAAACAGGACCAAAAATTTTTGCGATCTGACGTACATTCTGCTCTCCAGGGGGCATTTTCCGTAAAATGGAAAACCCCAATAACTCAGTCCACAGGCAATATATCAAACTGAAATTGATAGGGTATGAAGCTTGATTTTTGGTACACCAAGTGCAATGGAAATTAATTTGTTCTCCAGGGGGCGCTAGGTGACAAAATAGAAAACAGCACTATTCAAATTTCCCGCGCCAGTTACTTTGACATGTTGGATGCTCTTTTGTTCATGGAATGAGGAATCATGGGAAATGTCCTGGTGCTTGCAGAAAGTGAATCGAGATGAAATATACGGGAGAATCCAACCTACCTCGACGCGAGTCCAGGTCATAAAAATTTTGTAAGTCCTAAAAATATCGTAGTATAGTAGGGGTAGCATAATGGTAGATGGAACAGCTTAGGTATAATACAAGCTGTTCCATTTGCCGTTATGCTACCCCTCTATATTACGGTATTATTAGAACTTTTTATGACCTGGACTCGCGTCGAGGTAAGTTGGATTCTCCCGTACCTATGATCATCGCATAAAATCCCAATGATCATAGACAATCGCCTTATAAAATCATACGTGAGTGGTATTTTAGAGTACCATCAAACAATAACTGAAATTATTTTTCATCAAAACGACACAAGTGGTTTCAAAATATGACGATATATATTGGAAAAAAAGCACAATGATCGAACCGACAACAGCGATCTCGGCTTCATGCACATCATTCCAAGTCGTCGACTCGGGCTGATTTCATAAGTGTGCTGCCTTAGAAATTGTTAAAATTTTAGATGTTTAGATTATTTGATACATATTTAGTCTGATTGGGACCATTAACGACGAAGTGATATGATAATTTTGGTGCTATCAACCGAATAAGGCCTATCGTCGGCCCCTCGCTTTTCACTGCTTGATCTCTAATCGGCTTCTCATTCGTCATTTCGAGTCTCCGACTCTGGCTGTTTTTGTTGCGTATGAGAATAAAAAATCCTTATATTTTACACATTTCGATAGCATGACATGTCTTTAGTTTGATTGGGACCATCAACGACGAAGGGACAGAGGACTCGGGGTTTCATCAGGTGAAGTTCACGACACATCGCTCTCCAAAACGCGACACGGCGACAGTCATTATGGATTTTGTCTTATTTGTTCTCATTTGATAAACCGAGACGAGACGAATTCTGTCCCGGCCGCGGCTTATCCTTCCTCAAGAAAGTTCATGTTGAACTGTCGGAGACGGTCAAAACACCCTGTTGTATTGAATGGCAAGCTACTATTGAATGGTGGAGAGCATCGCCAGATCAGATATATGCCCTTTCGCACTTCATCCACCATTAGTGACGTCAGTCATGGATTGGTTCCCATATTAACTCCTTCCCACCCAATGCGTCTCAAAAGATATC
>NMRB01004677.1:20997-32889 GCA_002633025.1 Notospermus geniculatus
GTAGGTTTGAACTGACCTACTTCCATGACCTAGTGACCTAATTAAAGACCAGTTGAGCCAAGGTAGTCATGCGTGGTATCAAACTAAGGTAATGAAGTGTAGGTTTGAAGTGACCTACTTCCATGACCTGGTGACCTACTTAAAGACCAGTTGAGCCAAGGTAGTAATGCGTGGTATCAAACTAAGGTAATGAAGTGTAGGTTTGAAGTGACCTACTTCCATGACCTGGTGACCTACTTAAAGACCAGTTGAGCCAAGGTAGTCATGTTTGGTATCAAACTGATGGTAATGAAATGTAGGTTTGAAGTCACCTACTCCCATGACCTAGTGACCTACTTAAAGACCAGTTGAGCCAAGAGAGTCATGTTTGGTATCAAACTGATGGTAATGAAGTGTAGGTTTGAAGTGACCTACTTCCATGACCTAGTGACCTACTCAAAGACTAGTTGAGCCAAGGTAGCCATGTTTTGGTATCAAACTAAAGCTAATAAAGTGTAGGTCTGAGCTGACCTACTTCCATGACCTAGTGACGTACTTAAAGACCAGTTGAGCCAAGGTGTCATTCTCTTTGTATTTTATACCGGTAATAAAATCTATTGGACCCAGTCAGTTTACAGTTCCACCTCTACTTTAGCATGCTTCATTACACCTACAACTTCACCTCAAATTAACTGTCAGCTGAGCGCCAGGCCCATGGGCCTCTTGTTTTTAAGCTGTATTTACACGAGCCAATTTTGTCGTACGATTGTGTCGGCCGACAGAGACGTGCGACAAAAACGCACCGTGTATACTAGACTTCCGAGACGATTTTTTGTCAGTGCGACATACATAGTGTGCAGAAGTCGGGTGTTCTATTTTCACCCGACATCGGCCGCCTAATGACACACGAGGTGCTAAGGGACGCATGAATAAATCGTCCCGTGTAAACAGATTAGCCGATCCCGACAAATCGGTACGACAAATCGGATACGACTCTGTCGTACGACAAAATCGGCTCGTGTAAATAGGGCTATACGACTCTCACGACGGGTTTGCGATTCGTTCGCGACTGCCGTAAACTATCACAAACTGATCGTAAACTCGTCGCAAAGTCGGTGGATCACCGCATTACGAGGCAGTTCAATATGTAAGTGTGTGATGACGTCATCAGAATGTACGTGGTAAGGAGAATTGAAATTTATGAAGTCGGCAATAGAACAAAAAAAAACAAACTTAGCATTTTCGGTCCCAAAGGAATAAGCCCATGACACTCCTGGTATCGGTCTCGATGTTTTTAATCATTAGGGAGTTTCCACAACCTCTCCGAATTACTATTTACGAATATGCTTTGACTATGACATCATCTTTTTGGCGTATGACGTTGCGTCGTTTTCGTGACGTCGTGTGAATTCGTTTCGTCTTGACGAGGATGGCCGTAGATCTTCGTAGGTAGTTTACGAATTACGAATTGGTAATTTTCATTTACAAGAAATGTTTTCTTGGGCTTTTTTGAGCATAGAGGTGACAATTGGATATACATGTACTAGCCTACTTTAGCGGTGGAATAAATGCTTGAAATGTCAATGTAAGGTAATGAGGTGGTGTTAAATAGAGGTTGTCACATCGTTCACAAGGCCGAAAGTGAGACCACTAAGGATTTTAGACGAAGAAACCGCGTCATGACGTAACGTCATCAACGTCCTGAAATCGTTTCGTCATTCGTAATTCGTGACGATGCGGAAACTCCCTATTAGTGAGGTTTCGCACCCTTACGAACTACGAAAACGGAACACGAAAATCGAGTTCGTGTTCGTATTTCGTACTTCGCAAAATTTCGAGTTTCGCGTAAAATACGAAAAACGAAATACGAATGCCCGTTACATGCGCAGTAACCTTCGCACTAGGCGCTTTTACTAAAATTGGCGACTGCAGATGAAGTGGAGCATATGCTGTGAGCTTACTACTATGCCCGCTGTACACGATCAAATTTTTCATCCAACTTTCTGAATATGCTCAATAAATGCGGGTTTATACAATGAAGCCAAAGTAGGCCCGGAATCTGAATTTCCCAAAAATTGGATGAAAAATTTGATCGTGTACAGCGGGCATTACACACTTCAGGATAGACTCGCATTTCTTATGGTACTGGTAGCACCTTTTATGGGTATAAATATCTGAATGTGTGCTGCCATCTCCAAAATGCTAATGCTATCTCTCCTAGATAGCAGTAGGCATATGTATTATTTTTTTAAAGCTGACGTGAACGAACAAAAAGCCCCCGTGCGTTGGGCAAGATAATTAATTGCAAACGCCCTGCCAACACCTCAAACGAAGGCACAGAACATGATAGGCCGGGGGGCGCCACCTTATTTGTCTTCGAGCTGTGGAGGTGTCAACATCCTCTGGTGAGCTCCTGCTGAACACTTTGAAAGAAAAAAAATAGACCCAGCTGGGAATCGAACCTATGCTCTGTTATCTTTGTTTCACCGTCTTCCCCATTCGCCCACCGAACTTGTTGGTAGGCTTCCCATGTTTTCTAAGTCGAATGCCTACGCCTATGACGAACACAAATCATGACCGTGACAGTTCGCTCGTTTGCTGAGTGGATAGAATGGTCGATCCGAAAAAGTGGTCTAGTTTGACAATGGAAATTGCCCCTATACAAGAGGCGACGAACAACGAACGTCCACCTACGAACTGAAGTAAGCAAACATTGATGACGTATTACGCTTTTCGTTTTCGGTTTTCGTAGTTCGTAAGGCTGCGAAACCTCCCTATTATCGACCAACATCCGACGCGAGGGACAAAAGAGACTATAGATAACAACATTCGCCTGGCCTTAACTGCATTAAACAATAAGAGAAGAATTATCACTTAGTTACCTTTGGAACCCGCCTGTCCTGCGGTGTTCTATAAGCAATTCTGAGGATAATGTGACTCGTTATTCTGTCTTGAAGGAGCCAGCGAGGATTAAGTATAAACTTGGAAAGGTGATCCCTTTCCGACCACCGCTGATGTTAGCCAAACGTGACATATGTTTCCCGGTCTATGCATCGGGGAAGATAGTTCTGATTCAAAGGCCAAACGAAACACCCTTTATGAATGTTGTTGTGTATGCTTACAAAGATAGCTACATTGGAATAGAGTGCAAGACGTCTTTCTACAAAAAAATCAAAGGTTCTATGCTATCTATTTACTTGGGTTACATGGTGTTTTATATTTCTGTCCAGCGGAAACATGTCTGTCTCCTGTATGACGTTAAAAGGGGGACATTTGAAGGGAACGTCATTGTTCCTAACACAAATAAATGCCTTTCCCGAGGAGTACGCTTTGAAGTAACTACAGGATATGAGGGGAAAGTCGTCCTGTCTTGCCTTAGAAGTTTCATCGGCGCCACCATTTATGACATCAATTTGTCAAACGAAACTGGTCTCGTTCATTTTGTCCTTAAAAATGGAATCTTCATTCTTTCGACCAGCCGAGCAAAAGTTGTCACTAGGGATGTTTATACTTTTGAAGGAATATACCTCCTTGCGTATCTTCTCGTTGATAATTACCGGCTAACAAAATATTCGCCGAGGCAGTTCTGGAGGTATTGCCTTGCTGGTCGTGCCGTTATAAAATTCAGTATTTTTTCCAATATGATGTTCGTGATGTGTTTTCCGAGGCTTATTGCTGCCGGCATTACACGTATTTTTCACCCTAAGGACGGTCTCGTAAAATCGGGCTCTGGGAAAAAAACTTTTACAGAGAAAATTACGACCTTTTACCCGCCTATCAACGACGACGGGTATTCGGCTAATTACCTATTCAACCCCACCGATGGTGCATTGTTCCATACTAAATGCTCTCCAAGGACGGCTCCAGGCATACGAGAGCATTCCGTTTCAGTTTCAGTTGAAGTTTACGATCGTGTGATACGAGACTGAAATGCTGATGTCAGGTCCCACGATGGAACAGACCCATCAAGTGAAGAAATCATGTTCAGGTCTAAAAAGGGAAAAATGGGCGCTCATCGTTGGATAGAGTCAGGTCAACTGCGAAAAGATTACACCCGTCGCCGAACTGCAGAGTAGTTGAACATATTCAACTTTTGCGATTCTTGATCCTTGATCGGTGACCGATGCCTATCGTCGCAGATGAGACGCAGCTGCAGTCACGTTACTGCATCGGCGACTGATCTGTTCCACGCGGTCGTGCCTCAGACCCAAGGTGTTCAGGAAAAGTCAGTCGCCGCCGTTCTGTGCCGTCGCAAGCTCGACCTGATATCAGCATATAGGGAACTTTAACGTCAGTAAAAAGTGATTCATGCAAGTTTTTGAGGCCCCCATTTGAAATTACAAATTTATGTAATTTAACGAAATCGTCGACAGGCCTAAATCTGCAGCAGACCGCGTGCTAAATGGCAGTCGTGCATTCAGAGATTTTTATTCCATGCATGTAATTAGCAGTAATATATACAAAAAGGCGGCAATCGATCATATTCGGATACTTTGGCTGGCGTGACCAATTCGCTTTAAAGGTAAGACCTATGCTACATCTTAGACACGTTATTGACCTCCTTTTCATCATTAGGCAAACATGGTTTACAACTACCGGTACAGATTACGTCATCGAATGTCGTTTATTCCACCAAGCAGAACAACGGAAAAATTCCTCTTCGTTTCATTTCACCTTATCCAGCCATTTGTAACGGTACAATACCAAGAGCAACCGGTTCCATGGTCGAGGGTTCTGGTGTACAGTCCGCGTCAAAATAACGTTTATCGTGTATTATATAATTTTTCCTACTATCATTCCCCATATAAAGATACCGTGGTCTGTTCCCGGAGCTTTCTTGACTATCTCCTGAATATTCTTGTCAGGAAGACCCGCAGAAAATCTCTCATTATTAAGGAAATACGGGTGTACCAGTTATCACGTGGGAAATTGACTGTAAATCTCCCTCCTCCGCCAAAAGAAAAATGCAATGAAATTCATTTTTTTACCGGACATGTCCGCCTCCTTATTCACACCGTGGATATGTTAAGATTTGTTTTTTATTGTTTCGTGTCAGCACGATCAGGAATGTCCTTATCCTTTTACGACCTACACCGGAAACTTGAGAATGGGAAAATGGCGTATGCTTTCTTCCACAATTCAACTCTTCAGTTTCAAGTGCCGATCAAAATTCTGCGGGATAATCCTGGTCGGCCCTGGATGAGTTTGTTCCATGTGACGAAATATCCCGTTCTCATCTTTATAAATGAGGTCAAATATCGCTTGCAGATTCTCCTCATCGTTCAGAACGTAGACAGGCGTCCTACAATACGA
Organism: Notospermus geniculatus; assembly: GCA_002633025.1. Taxonomy (NCBI): domain Eukaryota; kingdom Metazoa; phylum Nemertea; class Pilidiophora; order Heteronemertea; family Lineidae; genus Notospermus; species Notospermus geniculatus. The sequence goes on from NMRB01004677.1 coordinate 26,290, forward strand.
CACCAAGAGGTTGCTATGCCAAAGATCTCCTCACAATCTATCATCAGTAACGAAGCGTTGGGAATGTTCGTTGTACGTTTTTTGTACACTAGGAAAGGAAAATATGCTAAATACTGGGGGTATATGGGCTTTGAAATGCATGAGATTTGTATATCGAGTTGGAATAAAAATTACGACGTCATTAGTTTGCTACGGCTGGAAATGCATGGAGTGAGTGTCGATGATACATGTAGTAAACTCATGGGATCGGACCGGGTCATTTTTGACCAAAACAGGAACGTCCGCATGATACGTCTGAAACATGAGAGAAATGATGTAGTAAATGTATTTTCACCGATAAAATAAACCAGTACCCATGTTTCCTTTAAAGCCAGACACTATAGACAGATGGGTTATAATCGACGAGCATAGTCTCGGTCACCCAGCCGCTGTTTCGAATCTGGGGAACTGTAGCAATATTGTGTGGCTGGCTGCGCAAGACTACACACACATTGGGGATTCCCCAAGGGGATTCCCAAAACCTCGATGCAGGATAATGCTATAATATGTGGTTATATGGTTCTGTACACTACGCATGCCTGTAGATGAGGTTGCACTATATTTCGGCCGAACTGGGGAGTCAGTAGCGGTGCATAGTGTGCGGCTTTAAGCAAACGGCCCCGAATGGATGGCTGCGGTAAAAGCAGGGAAAACAACGATGTTGATGTAAAAGTGGGAAGGATAGTACAGATCGCATGGCTTTGTCTCGGTAAAAACGCAAGTGAGCTGGCCTCATTGCGGATCGAACCGACTCCGTGTGAACAGGGCCATAGGCCTATTACACTTCAACGTCGTCATGCCTCATTCTTCGATACTTTACCAAGAGAAAGAGTCCATGAATATGGCGCGTCACGTGAGCGGTGGACTTTTTCAATGCAATATCCACGGCTCACCTGAGGTCACCGATCGCTCACAGTAGATATTGTTGTATTACCCCACCCCAAGTACAGCCTCTCTTTCCTCATTTTGTAAGTGAGTAGGCCCTACTTTGGGAAGAATACTCCGGGAAACGAGCCCGAGAAAAAGCGAGGAAAGCGAGGATATAGAGGGGGGGGGGGGCCAAACCCCTTAAAAAAAATACAACTACCTCCTGCCCATCCGCCTCCTGAAGTGTCGCCCCCTAAACGCAAGTCCCGGCAAACCCCGCCACCCCTGACGTCTAGCGAGAGAATGTGCGATGACGTCATTCGTCAAGAGAGTTTATACTTGGGGTGTTACCCCACCCCACGTACAACGTCTCTTTCCTCATTGTTTAGGTGAGTACTGGGGGAAGAATACTCCGGCCAACGCCCGGTATTGGGCTCGGCCAACCCGAGGCCTCCTGCAACTCCTCCCTCCCAATACCCACAATCAAAGAAGAGCTGAGGAACGGAACAACAAATACCCTTGCCAGACTCATGTCTACTCAGAGCATTCGAACAGTGGCAGAGTGCTCCATAGTACAGGCCAGTGCATCGGAATCGCGGCAGATGCCCTAGAAGTTCCCTTCGAAATGGGTTAACATCTCCCTCGCATCCACACCCTGAACTAACTCTGACCATCATCACATGAGTAGGCAGCTTTCTTGAACTCTGAGACTTTAACATGCCCTCCCACTCCTGCACGTCGTTGTCGAATCCACATCGTACGTCAAACCATGCCTCAGCACGCCCCCAGACCTCGGCTTGCCGCGGGCCAGAGATTGGGGATCCTCTCCGTTTATCCGTCTCCCCGAAGGCGTTCTCCTTATTCCCTCAACCGCCCTTGGAGGGCTGAAGCCTGAGGAAACCTCCCACTCGGGGCCTTGATGCAACTAGCCGGTCCGTTATCGCCCCGAAGAGTTCGTGCAGTTCATGTAACGAACAGAAAAGCATCCCCAACCTCCAACCTGCGTGAAAGGTGAACTTCCACTATCATCATACTGTATTCGCATATGCCTATATGCCTACGCCTCAGAACCTGCCCACAATAAAGGGGGTCCACCAAATTCCCTTGACACAGCTTTAAATCACTAACCCCACGGCCATTTTACCAAAGTCGAACGGTGCCCCAGTGCCCAGCCAATGGCTTGCGCAGGCTGCACCCGACATTAGCCAACCCATATATCCATAGGCCCCTAAACCTAGCCGACAGGTCGACTCGCATAGGCTGCCTCTCATCGCTCCCGTGCCTAGACAAAAGACTCGCACGGGCCGCCGAATGCCCCTCTCGCCTAGCGAGCAGCTTGCATGGGCTGCAATACCGGTACACCCCTTATCCTCAACCAAACCGAAAAACGCGAGCAACACGACAAACCGTCCGATCACACCGGCGTCCAGCGAGAGAATGCGCGATGACGTCATTCGTCAAGAGAGTATACTTGGGGTGGTATGAAATAAAAAGTATTATTGAATCCAATATCAGAGCGACACGGGTATATGTTGTATTACTTCGTACTACATGTATTTCAAACATTCGGAACACCTCGGGTCTTTCCGTCATTGTTCGGGAAAGCCCCTCGGATGTCATACAGTCATTCGCGGAGCGATTCTGTACGTGATCACGACCAGAATTGTTAGGCTGTCGCATCACTCATGACAAGTAGCCACCTCCGCGAACAAATATAACACCTGCAAACCCTGGCTGTCTGAAGGCGTGTTTATCGCTCAAATATCAATAAATTGGTATATATTTTGATACGCTGCATGTAAACTTGGAAGTGACACGCCAGTAATGTGGTTATTTACACATTTTGGTGATCATGCCGGGCAAGTGGGAAAGTAGCTCTCGCCACTAACGTATAATATACGTTGTAATGAAATCCCTCAAATAGTTACTCGATAGAATTCACGTAAAACGCATGGACAGCATTGAATCAGTACACTATTGACATGATTGAGTACTAAAGTACACAAAATGATCATATAACGTGCGATTTTCGTCATTTCAGTACTATATATTAGCGAACTATTTCTTAGCGGAAGACCACTCCGCCAGTCTGCGTAATCGGCGCGTCGCATCACATATCCTTCCATTTCAATATGGCCGCTTTTGTATGACATTAGAGATTGAAATCTGGCAAAGTTTCAAGCTCTAAGTTGAGAATGGTATTTCAAACTGCCATTTGACAGCATCTAATCATTGTGGATTATGTGTCATGTAGGCCTAGTCTTGAGAGTCTGCGGTCGACGTGTGATCGAGCGTATTACGCTGGCTAGTCGTTGTGGTATGCATCATTAGTAGTGAGGTTTCGCTAGCGCCCGGTTAGACCCTACGACGACGTTTATCTATTTTGTGGGTACACCCAAACAATAGATAAACGTCGTCGTAGGGCCTAACCGGGCGCTTGCGAAACCTCCCTAGTGAGGTTTCGCTAGCGCCCGGTTAGGCCCTACGACGACGTTTATCTATTGTTTGGGTGTACCGATGAACGGAGACGACAGAATTACCGCAAGACCATTCAGAGCCATACGATTGGACGTCGACAAAATCGTCCTTAGTCTCGGGCGCCCAGCAGACCCTGTATAATGCACAGCATATACGAGGGTCTGGGACAGAGCGACGATTCTGTTGTGACGGTGATTTTATTTCAACACCCGTCGCTGATTGGCTAATCTGGGACAGAGCTAGTCATTCATTCTCATCCGCCGATTCCTCCCATTTGAAAATCACAATCCGGCTGCTGATTGGGCAAGAGAAGTGATCATGTGATCTCATCATGGCGACGACCATAAAATGTCAGTTGGGATTTCTCGACGACGTCTTCCACACGGATACACAATTCCTGCTCAGTTTTCAGCCTGAAATTCAACTCCAGTAAGTTGTACGCTGTTTCAGATCACTTCAGCAATCGATTCATTGCCAGATTCAGACATTTTGGAAGGTTGCGAGGTGAAATATAATCCATTAATGGAAGCAACCATCTTATGTCACGTGACCTTCTACAGCATTACCCACAATGCACTGTATTACAGTGGAAATGTCGATCTGGCCCAGACGTTCATATCACGCAGTTTGCGGAGTGTATTTGAACGGCTGGGTGCCCGAGACTAAATCGTCCTTCGAGCTGTGGTATCGAACGCCGCGTACTGCAAATTTGAACCCGTGTCTATCGCAGACGCTGGCGTCTGAAATAGAATTAGAATTAGAATTTGTTTATTGAATCAGAAACCCTCTATATGAATATATGAAGGGCCGGCCGCACTGGAGACGTGACGCGAAACGCAACGACGAAAAACATCGCGTCCAATGCCCCCAAAATAACTTTAATGGATGTTTCAGTAGACGAGGCCACATCTACGTCGTGCGCCGACGTCAAAAAGCACGCGCATTTAATTGCGTGACCGACGCCTTCGAAATCGGCTTCACGATGTCCTGAACCCGGTCGCTGTCCGGAGCACAAGTATCCAATGAATGAAATGTCGCTTGCTGCTCACATGGCTCATGGGCATGACTACAGATAGCCCTGCTAGTGGCATTCTGAGTGAACCAGTGACGTTTAAAGGGGCAGTCTTCTCATGTTTTACATTTCAAAGGATGGTCTTTGGGGTGTCGGGGTGGCGCAGTGGAAACATCGGCGCCTGCCACCACTGAGGTCGCGGGTTCGATCCCCGGTCCTGCAAGTGGCTTAATGTGGTAGAGAAGGCGATCTCTCCTCGACATCGTAGGTTTTCTCCAGGGGCTCCGGTTTCCTCCTACATATCGTTAATATCGCCCAATATTCTTTGATGAGTAGCTATAATGCCCTAAGTGGGCGCTTGCACTCCTCCTGAAATAATATTTAAAAAAAAGAATGGTCTTATGATTTAAAACGGAAGTCTAGGTATGGGTATTAATGGTATCCCGGAGATGGAAAAGCCAGTATTGTTTGATGAGTAGCTATAATGCCCTAAGTGGGCGCTTGCACTCCTGAAATAATATTTAAAAAAAAGAATGGTCTTATGATTTAAAACGGAAGTCTAGGTATGGGTATTAGTGGTATCCCGGAGATGGAAAAGCCATGGCGAGATACGACCCCTAAAATCACCTAGTGCCCAAAACGTCGCTAGACTTGTTTCTAACGTTATTTCCATTTATTTCTGTCATGAAAATAACCGTAGGCCTATGTGTTGGTGGCAGGTGAAAATTTCTTTAATCTCATTGCTTTTTCCTTAAAATGAAGAAATAGGTTGGCGATCTGATAGACCGTCGCACACACTGATGAGGCAGTTGCATAAGTAGGGCACTATGGGCGGTTAAACCCGCATTTTTAAGACGTTGGCAAAACAAGACGTTGAGACCCTTTTCAAAGACATAGAGTTCAAAAATAAGACATTGAGTGGCACCTTTCAAAGACGTTCACACGTTTCAAAGACGTAGTTCAAAAATAAGACGTTGGGTGGCGCTTTAAAGACCTCGCAATTCAAAGACGTTCATACTTTTCAAAGACATAACGGTAGTTCAAAAATAAGACATCGAGTGGCACCTTTCAAAGACGTTCACACGTTTCAAAGACGTAGTTCAAAAATAAGACGTTGGGTTGCGCCTTTTAAAGACCTCGCAATTCAAAGACAAAACGTTCAACTTTTCAAAGACATACTTCAAAAATAAGACGTTGGTGGCGCCTCATTACAACCTCAGTCTCACGCAAGTTCATATAAAATTACATTTATGTTCGATTCGACTTCCGCTTTTATTCGAACTCGGAACACTGGGTAACTTTGAAAGGATGGCCCTGATTGGCTCCCGTATTTTAAGGCCAGGTAAATGAAATAGTTGGTTAACATCCTTCTATAGATGATGTTTTCTCTGTGTGGACCCATGGACGTAAAGAACTGGAGGATTTCGTTGACAGACTCAATGAGTTCCACCCCACCATCAGGTTCACTTGGGATGCATCCCCCTCCTCCCAGAACTTTTTGGATGTGACTGTCAAACTCTGCGACTCAAGGATTGTGACTGACCTCTATGTAAAACCCACGGACACTCACCAATACCTCCACCCAGCTTCCTGTCACCCTGGCCATATCAAACGCTCCATCCCTTTTTCCCAAGCCCTCCGCATCCTGTCCATATGCTCAGAACGGCCTGCGGCTCTGAAACACCTTCAGAACTTGGTTGGCTTTCTCACTGACAGGGGACATAACAGACGGAAGGTTGCAAGGGAAGTAGAAAGGGCGATCCAACGTCATGACGGCCAGGGGGCCCACTCTCCCACTACGACAGAAACCAATACCCAGTAGGGGAGTAGAGACAGAGCTGATGATGGTGATCCCCAGGCTAACCAGAGTGTCGACAGAAGTGAGGTCCGAGATAACCAGCAGTCCCCCAAAACCCGCAAGATCCCCTTAGTCCTCACCTATCACCCTGGACTGCCAGACATTACTGCAATCACACGCCTTTTTCCTCGTATTCTTCATTTGAACCCATCAATGAAGGAATGCTGCCCTGAGCCACCCCTTATTGCATTCCGGAGACCCAAAAACCTTCGTGATGTGCTGGTAAGAGCCAAGGTCCCCACACAGGAGATCCATCGTGCCAAGCCCACCTGTGACCCTTGCTCAGGGAAAGGACCAAAGAGAGGTCGGAAATGTCAACTTTGCATCTCCTTGCCCTCCCAGTCCC
>NMRB01004678.1:0-16301 GCA_002633025.1 Notospermus geniculatus
TTCAACTTTTTTTATGGTAGTGGGGTACATGAATCTGTCAACTTCATGTTTTGAATTCCATTTCTGATGATAACAAAGCTATTTTCAGTAAATATGCAGAAGGGGCTTGCCTATCATACAGAAGAGTCAGAATGCAAATCTGTTGAGGTTTATAGGGATACTGTTCACATTTATAAAATGCTAAATTTGTAAGTTGAACCTTTATGTTTGATTCCTTTATGATTTTACTACATGTATTTTCAAAGTGTTAGGAGAATACAGGTAAATGTCTCATAACCTCGTGAAGGTCCCCAAAATACTTGCCTGATACTTAAGAGAATCAAGACCGAGTTTTCAGCACACGGCGAAAAAACTGCAGGCGGAGCTCTTATGTATTCTGGGAGAGCATACCACATTTATGTCGGAGGACGTGACCACTTCCTGAATCCAATAGTTTGTTTCTTTTAGTAGTAGTATGACTGTTTTGCATCTGCGATTGGTGTCCAACTATCAACGTAGGGAAAGACAAATCTTATGTGTCATGCCTCTCTCAAAAGGAGCTATTCATTTCCGTCAATTCAGGAATCTGAGTTGTGATCCTTGAGAAAATGGCAAAACCTATGAAGCTGCAAATTGCTGCCATTATTCTGTACAGCACAACAAATAATCCGTGCAATTTGCAAGTGCATAGCTTTTCCGTTTTCCCAAGGTTCACAACTCACTTTCCTCAAGTGACGAAAATGAACAGCCCCTTTGACATTATGATGTTGACACTACACGAGTTGTATGGCAATTTACAAACATAATGCAAGTTGGCGAATTCGGTGCCACTTTAATTTGATATATGGTCACAATGTTCTTAAGTGACTGTTGTACATCAGTGTGTATGGTGACCAACTGTCAACGTAGCGGGGCACAACAAAATTTATTGTGCCTCATTATCAGTTCTACCAATATCTTACTGACCATGGTAACATCCAGGTAAAAAGGAATTTTAAGGAATCTATAGCGTCTCCATCTCCCAGTCATGTGAAGTACTAATACTATTACAATCTTTGTAATGTTTCTACAGGAAGCTCGTCATCTCTTCAAGGAACCGGAAGTTCGAGATGTTGAAGATGATGAGGTGAGTATTCTCCTTCAACCTGTCTTTGTGTTCTGACACTGGCATGCATGGTGGCCTCCCGTCTTGACTGTTAAGCCAGGCGTACATCGCACTTGAGACTGGAAGTAACTGATCTGGGGCCATATTTATGAAGACTTCGCAACTTTGCTTTCACGCAAATCTATTGTAAGGCAGTCAGTGAACAATAGGGCATGTGCAGCCAAACAATAGATTTGCGTGAACGCAAGTTGCGAAGACTTCGTAAATATGGCCCCTGATCAGTCGCTGTGATGTACGCGCTGCACGCACATCGCAAACTCAGAAACTCAGTAAAAGTAGGAGGATCCAATCAGTCGTCCATGTCCTGACTGCGTAGGCCTACATCGCACTTGCGACTGGCAGCAACTCGGGTAATATCCGGGGCGTTGAGACTCGATGAGACTCGGTTTTGTTCAGAAAACTGGCACTGATCAGTCGCAAGCCCGCGTACATCGCAGCGACTGAACAAAACTGGGTACAACTAGTCGCTAGAAAGTTGAACATGTGCAACTCACTCGCGGCGACTGGCAAAATCTCAGTTCCAGCGAATCGCAATGGTGCGTACATAACCGTTTCTGGCGACTGATCCGTCGCATCCAGTTCCAGCTAGATCCTCCCAGTCGCCAGTAGCTCAGTGGCGACTAGTTGTCTCTAGTCGCGAGTGTGATCTGATGTACGCTAGGCTTTACTTTGATGGCAAGCCAGTGTGTCCATCTATTGCTGCACTCTTCATGTACTTGTACTTACCATTTGAGAGGGATGTAAAAGATTTGTCCCGCTGGGAATTCATATTGGTCTGGCGTTCCAATGTTTGCAGACGTTTCTGAAAGGGAAGCTGCCCATATCCCTGATTTCTCAAAGTCTAGGCCCTGTTCTTGTTTCAGTTGAAATGGACAGAGCCCGACGAAGAGGGCCTTGTCGAGTTCATGTGCAAAAGCAAGGGATTCAAGTAAGGTCACTTCTGTGTATCACTATCAGTGATGAAAATTTGATACCTTGAAATGTTATGGATCGTCTTTTCTCTAATTATGTCAAACAAAAATTATGATCGGCCAAACCGATTACTTGAGTTACTCATCACCTCTCACTCCATTCTAATGCTCCAGGGAATAATTTGGTGGAGTTCTGTGAAGTCCCAACTCCTTGGATCAGTCCTGGCTGTGAACACCTCAGTTCTTGTGCATGTTAACAGGTGCAGTCCTTGAACTTACCGGTCAGCGTTTTCTTCCAGTGAGGACAGAATTCGTAATGGTGTGAAGAAGCTTGGCAAAGCACGTAATACAACAACTCAGGTCCGCATGGACAGTTTCTTCAAGGTCACTTCAGTTACCAAATCCAGTACAGCCGAGAAAAGAAAGGTGGGTGACAGTTCCAACACCGCAGTTTGACCAGGGTGACAGGGAAAGGCACTATATTAAAATGTCGGATACCTCTACGACGGGGTTGGGGTGTGGTAGGAGTTCACGGAGTCCCCACAGTGCTTTCATGACGATAGCACCATAAAAACCAATTCTACGGTGCCTCTGTATATCACATCCTCGGTTGTCAGAACTGGGCATGCGCACTTGGTTTCATAGGGCTATGTGATGCCCGAGGTTTGGTACGCCAAACTTATGTCCAAATTTGTGTTTCTTTCTTTTTCAGACTGAAACTCAGAAAGGGTCTGCGAAAAAGAAGGGACGTGGAGGTGGTTTCAAGCGTGGAAAGTAAACAAATGGAAAAGAATGATCAATTGAGAGGGAGATCTGTGTGATGAATCATAATAGCCTGAGCACCCACTAAAGGGATCATCTCAAAATTGCTTGATGCCCAGAGAGATGAAATTTTTTCATGTCTCTCTGGACCCCCCTCCCCTTCTAAATGACGAAAAAAGTCATATGTCTGGCATCAACACTTTTATTTCAGAATAACTTGGTGTTTCTATGGAGGACCAGTAGGTACATGATAAAACATGATAATCTTCCTATTATTGGAAGTTCTCTGGTTTCTTTGTTCTAATTTACACGTGATGCCAAAAGTTCTAAAAAAGACGAAATTTTGGTCAGGAAAGTGCTGACCCCCCTCCCCAGTCGAAAAAATTTCGTCTCTGGACATCAAGCAATTTTGAGATGATCCCTAATGTAAAAGTGTGGGCATTTCTAAATCACGCACGAACATGTACCTGTGTAAATGACGAATGGAACGTTCTGAGAATGAGATGAAGATAGAATTGTAATCATTGTTCACTATTTGAGATGACACTTTCTTTGTCCTTGGTACGTGCTATTACATGTATTATAAGAAAAAGAGTTTTCAGTGCTCGTTCCTGTGCAGTGATTGTACTTCTAAAAATGCCAATAAATTGTCTCCATTTTCTTAAAAACATGGTTCTTATTGTTGTACACGGCTGGGTTGTTCAAAACACCGTTTCTGCTATTTTGGCGTTATCTCTAACGTTAACTGGAACGCCCTAACTACGGTATTTACCAGACGGTCGTACAATACGCACTGAGGAAAAACACATTTCAGTACACGACCGTGACGTCGTTCGATTTCCTGCCTCAGCAGTGGTTTAAAGGGTTCTTGGGGAGCATAGGTCTAAACGTTCCTCCAAGGTCTAAAGGAGTGCGCGACAGGAGGGTTGTGTGGGGGTTAGGGGTAGGATTAGATCGGCCCCCGAATGGTTAATGGTCGGGGTCAGCCATAGGCGGTACTGTAGGGGGTCCAATTTAAGGTCTTCCAGCTCAAACATGGCAGGCGAACCGTCGTGTACCTTAAACCATAGATTCTTCAGTGCAGCCACGACCGGTCGTACACAGCACAGTGAAGAAATCGGTGGTTTCTGACCCGACCGTCGGGTCCCCAAATTCGAATTACATCAGTCCGCGCACGACGGTAGTAGTAGGGGAGCCAAGCACGAAAAATAGTGAATAAGGTTGCACAAAAAGGTATACAATTGCTGCTAACATTTTTTGGTAGGTATATCTGTTCTACATAAGAATTGGGAGGACTGCTCGGTCATCTCTCTTGCGAACTCCTGTTATGGACCATTTTATAGTTTGCTACTGACTTTATCATTGGGCTGGTGGACTCGATTTTGTACAGGGGCAGAGGAACCAATGTACAGCTATCTTCTGAATGGTTGGGTTTAGACCCTATAAATGTATTACTAACAGATAGAAATATGGGGACAGTGAATCAAATAAACATGGTCTTAAATATTTTCAGTTGCTACATTCACCTTATTTTATACCTCCATGCTACATTGCAGTTTTAATGTAAAATTACACATATCGGACCAAAGACCCCAAAAGTGATTTCCACTTGCCAAAAGCAATTAAGAACATCCTTGGCTGATTCAGCGGCACCATATTTCTATCTGTTGGTAATACATTTATAGAGTCTAAACCCAACCATTCAGAAGTTACCTGTACATTGGTTTCCATGCCCCTGTACAAAACCAAGTCCACCAGTCCAATGATAAAGTCAGTAGCAAACTATAAAATGGTCCATAACACAGGAGTTCGCAAGAGAGATGACCGAGCAGTCCTCCTAATTCTTATTTAGAACAGATATACCTACCAAAAAATGTTAACAGCAATTGTATATCTTTTTGTGCAACCTCCAACCCTTATTTTGCACAATTCTGGCCTTTGGCTCCCCTACTATAGTGTACCCAGTTCGATGTTTCGTCACTGCGTACACGACCGTCGGGTACACAGTATCAATTTTCCTCACTGCATACACGACCGTCGGGTAAATAACACCGGTGTAACGTTTTTGAGCGTTCCCCATCTGTGAGTGTTCCCCTGCTATTGTCTGACGGAATAAGCCGCGACTCGACAATGGAGGACACAGAGAGAAACGTGTCGATCTATCTGCCAGTGTTTCCAGAACAATAGGGGGAACACTGACACACGGAAACACTGAAAAACTTTACACCTGCCTGATTGGAATGGGCATGATTGACCCTTGGAGGAATTATACAGTATAATTCCTCCAAGATTGACCTGACCGATGGAAAAGCGGGCTATTTCACTCACTGGGTGTAAAAAAGCCGTGGTCATTTCTCAAAAAATAGTTGGCACTTTGTTGACGATGTTTACACGTTGCTAAGGTGCTAACTCCTCTCGTGGCCTGCAAGTGATGAGCTTCCGGATGTAATTTGTTAAGATAGACGACAAGACTTTGTTGATAATTCATTAATTGCGCAGCGCAGACAATAAAACTGCCAGTTATCGTTCTGAGATTAATTTTATTTCATTTCCAGTGAATTCAATCAGTATATTCATTTAATTGCGATTAAAATTTTCGGTATTTTATGTTGGTTGCCATTCGAAGTCAGCTTGGGGCGCTGTGAAGTCGAACCAACGTTCCTGGCAAGAAATTTTCACTTCGGGATTGTTGATAACGGGTGGATTTCAAAAGGTCCCATCGAAATTGAGGGGTGGGAATCGTTAAGGCCGGTGTAGTAGAATCTAATGTCCCCCCCGATATGTGATGTCCCCCATTTACGGATTAAGCGGCACCATTGAATTGGACTCTAGAGAGACCAAGACCCTTAATCCTGTGACAAACAATGCAGGGTGACATCAGGCGGGTGGGGACGTTAGATTTTATCACACATGTGTAACATCGATCAGTGTTCCCCGTATTTCTGTGTTTTTCTTATTGTTTCCCTCCTGACGGATTAGGCGCCAACTAACCCAACAATAACCATTCCAGGCCGTGTCTATTGTTGGGGAACACTGAGCTACAGAAACACTCACAGATGTTACACCTGTCGGGTTAGGTTCACGTGTGAGGATTCGCATCAAAGACTACGAGCTGACGCCCTTCGGTTGTTCTATCATCCCATTCTGGACGGATCCAGCGCCCAATAACGGAATATCTACTTTACTTGTTTACATGTATTCAGTGGCATTATGAATTATTTTCATCAACTGACCGTTTGCATTGTCATCATTCTTGCTGGCTACCTTGATGGTAAGTGAGGTGGGCCTAGTGTCGGACCTTAGGNTATACCTGGGTCATTTCCTTATCTTGGCCTGTAAATATTTGGGAGGAAAAAATACTTTGGGAAAATATTTATACTCCACAGATAATATTAGAACAGGTACTAGTAATGTCATGGTAGGATGCAAAATGTGCAGTTTTGGTCATACATGAGGTGAAATACAAACTGACATCTGGTGCTTACTAGCTGTTGGAATAAAAGGACATTTTATATTGGTAACAAGGATAAACGTAAGTAGTGAGAAACTGCACAGGTCACCAGAGAATACATATGATAATGGAAGCAAACTGAGCCAGGTAAATGGAGGATGCAAAAATCCCCAAAGAATGAATGATGATAAGGATAATGAACACTGATTTTTAGCACTTTTATTAATAAAATAAACACTTGTAAGCAGAGAACAAGTAATGGCAATGGTAATGGTAATGGTAAATGGAACATTGGTCATGACTAAAGCTGCTATTGATAATGAGCATTGGAATAAACACTGGTAAGCAGAAAATGAGTAATGGTAATGACAGTGGTAATGGTAATGGTAATGGTAACTGTAATGGTAATGGAACACTAGGAATGACTAAAACTGCCATTGATAATAAACACTGGAATAAAACACTGGAAATTGGTAAGTACAGAATATACTCTAAACTCCCACTTACCTGTCCCATTCCTGAACCCGGAAAAAATGACCAAATCCTAAGTTGAAGATATCGCACGCTGTCATTCTTCGCCAGGCTCGGGAGTGGGACAAGTAAGTGGACAGGACATTACTGTTTCTGACCATACCCCCACCCCATTATCTTCAACTTAGGATTTAGTCATTTTTTTCCGAGTTCAGGAATGGGACAGGTAAGTGGGAGTTTAGAGTACATACATACGGTAATGGTAATGGATGTGAACATTCACATCATTGAAAAACTGTGATATTATCGAGACAAGAATTAAGAATGAGAATAAACATTCAGGTGAGTAAGAACACTCCATAAGCCTTGGTTACACTACATAAAATCCCCGGGTTTTGCGGTCACATATGAATTGCCAGGCTTCAAGAACCCGTGTCTGAAAAAATGGGTTTTTGAAACACGGCAAGCTCGCCGTGGTTTTCGAAATCTCCGTGTTTTCGTTAGTTCTTAACACGGCTACAGATGGCGCAGCCATTAAGTGGCCTCGTTTTCGCGCCTCCAACAATGTGTGCCAATACAGAAATGACCGAAGAGTCAGTGCATGCAGCGCACCTGTCGCCAGGCTACTTAACTACCATGTAGTAGTGTGACCTCTCGCCGGGCTTTTCGTACACACGTGTTTGACACGGGTCTGGGAAAACACGGGTATTTGAACAGGTGTAACCGTTATAATGAGAAACGATGACCTGTGATAGAAGAAAATTACATGATCATTTTTCTATGTATGACTAGACAGGCCCACATGGCGTAATGTCGCTATGATCCAGTGACAATGGTGATCGTGGCCCATATTTTTTATGGGGGAGGGTAGCCCCGGAAGAACAAAACGGTCCGACTACAGTTCTCCCACGAGCTGTTTCGGACATAAACTCCCTACGCAGTTGTGAGTCGCGCCCCCTTCGGTTTACTTGCTCTCCACAACTGCTTCACTTCGTAGAATTTGCCCCGTTTGGTCAACAGATGGCGTCAGGGCCTCGCGCGAGTTTTATAGCCTATCAGTACGCTGCTTTCAGAACTCTTTGGCCCGTTGGCAACGGATGTTCTTGTGCTACCATGGCTGCGAGATCACGTGATACGCTGAGCCAATGAAAAGTGTCTCAGCAGGCCAGCTTGGTTACGGGTTGCTCGGTGCTCTCATTGGTCGATTCTCTCAGCGCCGTCTGTTGATAATAATAATAATGTGTGGGCTTATAGTGCCTGCTTTTACATTTAAGTGTCAAGGCACTTCACAGTTATTACCCCAGCTAGGCCTGTTCGTTCCAATATCATATCTCCACTCCCCGGGGAGTATTGCAGTCCCGGCAGCTGATTTCAGCGCTCTTGGACTAACATTCACATAGACCATTACTACCAGCCAGGTACCCCTTTTACACCTGGGTGGGGTGAAGCAAGTGAGGCAAAGTGACTGTTGACCAAACGCGGCGAACATATGCAGTAGACTGGTCGCCTGTCGTAGTTCTCGCTTCACTACTACGACAGGCATCTTGAACGCCAACTCGGCATGTGATTGGTCAGCCAAACGTCATCAACGGTCGCGCCATGAGTCATCATCTATTTTTAGAGACTCCCGCAACGTTACGAGTCTTTATTGCTCATTTGCATACGTGTGTCAGAAAACAGGCAAACATGGCGGACGCGGCCTGTCGTAGTAGTGGAGGAACGGAGCGGTACGACAGGGGATCAGTCTACATATGCAAGTGAAGCAGTTGTGGAGAGCTGGTAAACCAGGGGGCGCGGTACACAACTGCGTAGGGAGTTTATTTCCGACATAACCAAACTTCGTGTCGGATATTTCCGACATAACCAAACTTCGTGTCGGATATTTCCAACATAACCAAACTTCGCGTCGGATGTTTTCCTCCGTTTCTTTCAGGAAAAGTGATTACTGGATCGGAATAAAGGAACCCAGCTGGACGTGGGTGGACAAAAATGACGCCCTTGTCCTAAGCGACGAAATATGGGCGTCAGGGAGGCCAGACATGTCCCAAATCCACAAACAACGCTGTGTGGCCAGTGACGCAAATGGCTGGGTAGACGGTGACTGTACGAGTGCGAAGGGGTTTATCTGCCAGAGGGCAGCACAGGCTACCGAGGAAGATGACGACGATGACGAGAATACGCCACCTTGCGCGGACTCCAGTTTTACCCTTGTTGAGGCCATGTGCCTCCAGTATCATGGAAGCCCATTGGTCGATTTCTTTACGGCAAAGCAACTCTGCGAGGCACAAAAGTTGACGCTGGCGAGGCTGGACACTGACACGAAGGTTTCCAAGTATTTAAATAAGCTTGGTCTTAGGTAGGTACCGTTGGAAATAATGGCCATCATGAACAGCTATTGGTTTCAGTAACGTTTTTCCCAACTAAAGCATTCACCACAGTATTTCAATCAGTAAAGTGTGATTTACCCCAACTTCAACATGGGCAAAGTGCCAAGCTTGGAAATGTGCACAGGTCAGTGGTAAATAATCCATGTCGCAGTTATCTAATGATGTTAGGGTACAAATGTACTGTGGTTTGTGGTCTAATCATTGTGTTCACTTGTGGTGTCCGTTGCACAGGCCTGGCACTTTGCCCATGTTGAAGTTAGGGTGAATCATACTTTACAACGGGTTTTTTCAGTGCCCCGGTTTGGTTCGGTCTCAGTAAAGAGCAGTGGACCTTGGTTAATGGAAAACCAGTGGAATTCTTCAACTGGAAATCGGACGAACCCAAGGATTGGGACAAAGAGTGTATTTTCGCTAAAGAGGGTGAAGCGCATACCTGGCAAACGGAGAGCTGCTCAAACAAGAAGGGGCTGATATGCGAGCGAGGTAAGGGTCATGTTCTTTCCCCTGAATGGGTGAATGTGGTCCTGGGTGACCCTAAAAGTCACCCAGGACAAAACTGGGTGACCCTAAACGTCCCCCAGAACAAGACTGAGTGACGTTCAGACCCAAAACGTCACCCAGTTGGAAAGCCAAAACCTGGGCTGTGCCCGAGGTTGGCGATCGATAGTGGAACGTCTGTCACGTAGCGATTGCAAAATGATCGTGGAAATGAACAAACGTGACTGACATTTTTATGGTTCCCGATCTTACTGATCGGGAACCATATTGTTTTTGGTCATGGTGTCTGTCTGTGTATCTGTCTGTGTGTCCGGTCTGTCACGCCTTCATATCTCATCTCCTTGAACAGCTACAGCTCGGTAACACATCCTACCCCTAGGTTTGTCAACCTGGGCAATCCAATGAGCCAATAATTTTCAATCTCAGATGCCTCCATCATGATGTAATCAACATATCGGACTTGATATTTTGTCCGTCACGCTTCTGATGGCATAACTCGGCTCCTTCAACACCTACAGCAATAGAAATAAATTCTACCCTTAAGTTTTCATACCCTAGGCATCGAATGGACTGATTACTTTTGATGTGAGATGTTGGGATCATGGTCATATCGATATCACGNTCATGAGATTTTGATATATCAAACTTGATAATTCGAAATATCTTTGCCTGTGGTAAAGGTAGAGGCTTGATATCACCCATACTTGGGTTATTGAGGACGCCCATTTCGATTATGCAGTGACCTTGATGATGAGAGGTCAAGGTCATACTTTGATAATTTGAAATATCTCTGCCTATGGTAGAGGTAGGGCACGATATCACCCACTACTAGGTTATTGAGGATGCCCATTTTGATTATGCAATGACCTTGATGATCAGAGGTCAAGGTCAAGGTCAAACTTGATGATTTGATTTGAACACATCAAAATGGCTGCCAGCCGGCTGCCTGTCATGCCTGTAGGGTCCTCTTCAACAAGCGGGAACCATCAGACATTTACAATGTCATCTTGTTGCATCATAAAATCCGAATAAAACATGGATTTGATATTCATCGTCTGATGAGGAAGGCCAAGGGCGCATATTAAAGTGTAAAGTCGGTGGGTCGCTTTTCAGCGAATGAGGAACTTTGACCCCATCCTTCAGCTGATATCTCCCATTGATTTACTATTTCGGCCAGGTTTTCTTAACATCACGGATAAAACGAGATAAAATCCCGTCCCTTTATGATGGAAGGGAGGTCAAAAACTGCCCCAATTCACCTTCAGGAACACGAATGTTTTGGGCGGCCATGATGGAGATGTCAGAACCGGAATTCGTTTTCAGCTACACGAACGGCGTACCACCTACCGCGGACGCAGGTTTTAAAATGGCTCGATTTTCAAACTGGGTGCCCCCAGCCTTGTTCTGGGGACGTTTCACACAGTTTTGTCCTGGGTGACTTTTAGGGTCACCCAGGCCGACATTCACCCATTCGGCGGCACGACTGCTGGCCATTGGTTAAATAGACCTACACTGTAGCCTACTTAGCGTCACCTAATGCACGGATGGGAGACGTAGTGGCGAGCATTACCATGAAATCACTATCAGTCACTCCTCCTTAGGGATAAAAGTACACTGAAAAAAAATTTCGGCTCATATTGAGTACTTTGGGCTACTCATCAGTCATTTTGTCCGTGAGATGAGTAGAAAGGTACTAATTGGGTACTAATAGTAATTGGGTACCGGTACTCATCGGGCCAAGGAGCTGCATTTGGAGTTCCTTGCTGCTCGCTATGAGTATCTTTCTACTCGCTATAAGTACCTTTCTACTCAATATGAGTACCTTTCTACTCATCTCACGGACAAAACGAGTAGCCCGAAAGTACTCAACATGATTAGGATTTTGTTTTCAGTGTACATGTACAAGTACATGTATACATGTACTAGAATTATGTACACACTATCTTCTTTCGCAGCGTTTGTACCGCCCTGTTCGCCGACTAACCTCAAGTACAAGAAGAAACGCAACCAAAAGATATCCCAGACTGGTTTGAGCGGATACACAGTGAAGGCGAGAAGCATTCAAGACTGCCTGGTCACCTGCACCAATCAGTATGGTTGTCAGTGCAGCGCGATCGAGTACAACATAACTGGCGGGTGGTGCACCGTGTTGACAGGGGCTCTGGTTGGCCCTACCACTTCGTATGTTACGTCGCCAGGTGTTGACACCATGATAATTGAAAATTAAACTCCCCGCAGTTTCAAACCGCTGCCCACTACGTTATCCGCTCTTAGAAACTGCTATTGTTGACGCCACTCTCAAAGTATGACCAACAGACGGCGCTCGCTGTCCGATTCGAGGAATCCCTATTTGGGAATCTGCGCGATACTCGCCAGTAATGGACCAATTAGTGATTCTCTGCCAGCTTTCATGAGGCAACTGGATTATATAGCCTTCAAAATGTCCAAAACGTGGGTGCACACTAACAGGTGCGTGACAACATTGCTCATATTTGGAAACGGCGTTTGACCTTTGTTGACTTTCCAATCGCGAAAAGTATGAATACACAGTGTACATTTTTTATAGCTCACCGGGGTGAGCTCTTACGATGGTGAAAAATCAAGTAAGTGCTATTACTCGGGAACGGCTTGACGCAGAGTGCTCAAATTTGATATTTACATCCCTCAAGGTGACCTTTATATGCACGTCAAATTTTGGCCTGATTTGACTTCAAACAAGGCCACCAGGTGGCGTAACCCAAAAATCATCAAGGTGCGGTAACTCAGGAACACCTTAACCCAAAGCGCTGCAATGTGCTATGTGGTCCCCTGCAGATGACCTTTATGTGCATGTGAAGTTCCGGCCCGATTGGACATCCAATGTGGCCGCTAGGTGGCATAACCCAAAAATCATCAAAGTCCTACCTGGGAATGGCTTGACCGAGATTATAACTGATATGTACCTCCCTCTAGACTATTATGTCCAACTCGGTGAGCACATGGTCCATGGACCATTTCATGTACACATATCATAACCAATCAGAAAGTGTGTTACTCCGGCGTCGGCTAAACACGTGATGACGGCTCGTGATTGGATATCTCGTCAAACAGCGCCGTCTGTTGACCATAATTCAGTTTGGCGCCAATCACGCCAGTGTTTAGTGGGTCTATACCTACGGCCAACTAAACACTGGGGACGAGTGTAATTGAAAATGGACTTAATTAAAATGTGAATCAGTGAAATGACTCTGCGGAAAGACACAACAGCTGTCGAAACCGGTGTGACAGGCGATATAGTCCGCCAGGGGCCATGGTCCTCCGGACCATTTCGCCCTCTCCCGAACGTGCGGAAATGCCGGGAACTGCTTAGGAATGATAAAGACAGTGAAAGGAATCTTTCAAGAATATGCGGAGAGGTTGCTGATGAATGCGGATTCACTAAAATTGCGTTCCGCGTCTTGTCCGCGCCCTAGTGGACGCTAGGTTTTATGAAGGCTATGGCCGCTAGGGACAGGGGTCCTATGTCCTGACCGGACTACTATTCCTAGCTAAATTCCAGTGTTTCATCATGGAGACATTTATATTTAAGATTCTTTGAAAGTTTGAGCGAATTCTGTTAACAGTACTTTTTGTAAAACCCGCGCATAGACGACCTACTAGTTATTGTTTGGCTTTAGATTCGTGAAAATCTGCTTTAAAGTGCGTCTAAACCTCGTTCCCGTTAAACAATAGGCGTAGAAATTGACGACACTGTTGCTGACAGACAACAAATAAGTTATACGACCACTATATACCTGAACATCTATTCGATAATCTTTCAGAATGCCAGCGTAATAAAGGGCATCAACAATTTCGCGCAAATAATATGGAGTTTCCAGTGAGATAAAAATAATGATTATCATTGAAACTCGGATGGTACTGTTTCTGATACTATCATCGGTCTTGCCTCTAGTTGATGTTTGCCTGACTCTAGCTGATTCCTTCAAAGCCTTCAACAAACGATAGGTGAAGAATACCAGACATGCGAGAGGTAAAAGAGCTGAGATGAGATTATCCAGAATGCCGCTGTAGACTATCTCAAATACATAATACCGTTGCGCGAGATACAGTAAAGTTGGTTTGTACGAGTTTGAGCAGGGATCAAACACCCAAGCAATCCTTTCGATTAAAAGCACTGGCAATCGGTACAAGAGGGAGAAGAGACCAGAAGAGAGGCACATGATGTGTGCCTTCCTTTTGGTACAAAACGACGCCGCTTTCAGAGGTTTACAAACAGCAACAAAACGTTCTGCCCCAATGCATACTGTGACGTAAACAGAAAAGAGTTTGGAAGCCGACGATAACCTCCATAAGTATACACTGGTCATTTCGCCAAACTCACGACAAGTGGGGCAGCCATCAAAGGTATTGACAATATTGGCGTATGGTCCTACCAGAAACCAAGTTATCAGGAAAAGTGAGTCGGCGACTGCCAAGTAACGAAGCAAGACAGACGTTGATGTAAAGGGACGTTCCCTGCCGAGGACGATGAACGCGAGGCTGTTACCGATAAGACCGACCAGGATCAGGAAGGAATAAACTGGCAAATGGATGATAAATACGAAAA
Organism: Notospermus geniculatus; assembly: GCA_002633025.1. NCBI lineage: Eukaryota > Metazoa > Nemertea > Pilidiophora > Heteronemertea > Lineidae > Notospermus > Notospermus geniculatus. The sequence continues at coordinate 14,210 of NMRB01004678.1, forward strand.
GTTCTAATGAGTCGGATGGGTCCAAGGGGTAATAGAAGTACTCAAAACACTTCATCGGTGTTGTGTTCTCGTCGTAGGGTGAAGTCTGCATCGTTGGCATGTCCATTGATGATGCTTCCAAGAAAACCTCTCTGTCCTGTGTACACTGTCTTACCTATGATGCTATATGGTAAAAAGGCTGTTATATGTTTCTGATGGAAAGCAAGAAACTTCATCTTAACGGAGGACCTTGGATATCTGTCAACAGGCCAGAGCCTGCACACGTGGGGGACGAAGGCTATGTTTGGGTGAAAATATTTCGAAAACTAGACACCAGATTTTAGCGAAAATTCATATCTGGCTAGCAGAAATGTCGCAGATTTGAAATGTAAAAGAAAAAATATTGGTCGTCCAGACCTGCTCTTTTTCTGATATTCACATAAATATATTTCCCACGCATTTTGCAGTTACTGCCGGTGCAGGCATTTTCTGGAACCGGCCTAGACGACAGGCCCATTCACCGACGGCCATACACTGTCCTCATCCACAGATATGACAATATTCCAAATATTAGATTCAGTATTGCTTCTACTATTCAAAAATCAAGCAACCGACGACAAACTCATAACAGTTGCGCCTACACAACACACCTGGCACACTTCAATAAACGATTTTCAGGACCGCCTGGTGATTATCTCGATGCCTCACATACGTATAAACACAAAGCTGGACGAAAAGGCAACAGAAAACGGCAAAATATGCGACCCACCGGCAATCCTTCGTTGAAAAGCATTAAAAAATTGACTTCGGTCTTGGACAGAGAAATCGGCAAACTGCGCATGCGCGAATTATCCATGGCAATGACCTAATATTCCAAACTTGACGCTAGGTGGCGATATCTGCAATGACGTCAATGATATCACCACTAGTATCGACGCTACGTTTCCATCTTGAAACGTAGTGCGAGCGCGGAGCGAACAGTAGAAATTCTTCTAATTGTTAAGCGGTCACCCCATCACTCGTTTTCTACGCTTACAATATAGATAGTTGAAGATAGGTGATATAAAGGTATAGAGCATCCTCCCACAGCAGGGGTTTTTACCTCGCTCCTCTTCATCCGCTGCGGTGACGAAGGGAGCGAGCAGTATTAGAACGCCTGATATTCTCAGGATGGTATAGAGTGATACAAACATCGATGGAGTAGATATAAAGTAATAACAAAGTTATTCTGTTTCATTTTCGACAAGATAAACACTGTTTTCTGCAAATAATACCATTTTGAAAAAGAAGTTCGCGTCACGTGATAGACCACCCCGCCGACGATGACGTCAGGATTTTCAAAATGGCGATCTAGCACCGATGGCAGTGTTAAAATTTTCGTCCAATTATCGAAAAATTTCAACGCTATCGTGGAGTATGCTAATATTCATATGCCTCCAGCGATCACCTCATAGGACCAACACTATCAGACACGAGGTCATCCAACATCTGTTCTAAGATATTCATTGCATTTTCGATTGCTTCCGACAGTAGGCCTTCAACGAAAGGATGAAACTAGCCTACTCTCCATTCCACTTTCGAGTGGCGCGAGGCTTATCAACGATAACTCCGCAACGGCTGGGCCGAATTTTATGAAACAAACGTCAATCGACTTGTCTTTCTTGGCGGTACAGCCATCATCACTGTCATTTTCCCGAAAAACCTGACAGAAAAAAGTTTTTTCACAAATCACAGTTTGTGTTTACGGCCGAAATGGCGACCATTTTGAAATGACGCAATGCATCGCGCACGTGTAAACTGCACTGAACAGCATTGCGAAATGGAATGGGTTTTGAGAAAGGGATCCGTAATGCCGGCCTTACGCGAAAAATGAAGATAGCAGAAAGATACCGACAAGAAAGACAAGTCAATTGATGTATCGGTATGTCGAATTTGACGCAGCCGTTGCGGAGATATCGGCTGAAAACCTCGCGCCACTGGGATGTGAAATGAACTGTAGGGCGCAGAGACACCCGTACCGTATACAGTCCAGGCGGTGGAGAGCAATAAGTCACAGTCCAATCCAATCCAGTGTTTCTCAGTCCAGGTTTTTCGAATACCGAGTTTTTGGTGA
>NMRB01004679.1:16775-32830 GCA_002633025.1 Notospermus geniculatus
GATAATCGATATTATCCATGTTCAATCTGAAACCAAGAAAAGGAATTTTGACCTTCAATTAGTAGAAACACATTCATAGTGTTGGATTTTTTCATCATTATCAGGTGATCACTTCAAATTCTGCACATTACTGGTTCTTATTGAAGACAACATCACTAAAGTGACTGGTGTCAGCATTTTGTTCCTACCTGTATCCAAAATTAGGCAACTGCAGTTGCTGAGGTTTTTCTGGTTCTCGTGCTGCGTAGCCATGTTCAACAACACCCGCATTTACTGTTGGAGGTTGATCCTCCTCCATCTGAAATTGCAAGCAAAATAACAGTGGCATGTTTTCTGCAATGATCCTGAACCATGAGAAGATTGATAATATGTGTGCACAAAATTTTCTTTAAAAGTACCAACCTCTTTGTTGCTCTCCAGGTCATTTTTCCATTTCTTCACAAGTGCTTCCCCCCTGTCGCTCACACTCTGTAGCATTCTACGCAACGACCAGTATGATACCGTGACACCTAGATGGTTAAGTACACTGTAGCCTTCCTTCTCCAGGTTGAACGATTGCAATGTCATGGCCACTGAATGCTGCAGACTTGACATTTTCGCATTCCTGCTGTTAAGAATAATGCAACAAGCCATTGTTGTTTTGTGTACAGCAGAGGCCTTGGTAGCTTTCTTCTTCCCTGTCATCTTCCTGTCAGGATAGGCAACGGAGAGGCACACTCTCCACAAGACTGGAACAGATTTCTGCAGCCATGCCGCAATCACCGATATCTCGTTCCCATTGACCTCTCCTTTGGAAAAGACGGGAGCATTTCCTTTCACTCCTTTACATTCTTTATCTACAAGTGCAACAAAAGCGTCAACAAATTTTGTCTCGTAACCAGACCAAAGAAGTTCCAGTGCCTTCTTAACGTTGCCTTTGCAAAGTGCCTGAACACAGGGATGTAGTGTATTGGCCAGCTGGAGTGTCCGATACAGCACTTGGCGTTTTCGGCCCAATACTTGCTGGGTATCTGTTCTTGTGGAACCTGCACCACCAGGTGGAAAATTCAGCTGTCTTTTAGAACCTGACTGCTCTGTTTCAACTGCACTGCGGACTTTATGTTGTGCTGGAGATGGCGTGAATGCGGCCATCCTCTTGATACGTGCAAGAGGTTTGTAAGACTGCCTCACTGAATCAATTTTTGTTTTTATGTGATTTGCAGAAGAAATGAAATGGTTGTACCTGTCCAATAATTTTTTGCAATCTCTGCAAAGGTAGCATCCGAAGTTTGCCTCAACACTGGCAACAACCACCCCCAAGTACTTTTCAACAGCATCCTTCGAAGAACCTGCTGTCCCATTGCCACTTAAAATTAAATATCTGCAACCAGCACGCTTCTGTTGTATTGCGTTACAAAGAACACATTTTTCAACATCACTGAAAATTATTCGTGTTCCACGACCATCTGCAGGTAAAGGGACTGTTTTCCGTGGTGTTTCCATCCTGCAAAATTAACAAATTGGGTCAAGTACGGTATATTGGATGAGCCCCGACTTTTATCATGTAGTGTAAACATGGGATGGTATGTCACACACTAGACTAGAGACTAGACCTAGGCCTAGCCGGCTAGGCCTAGAAGAATAGGCCTAATCTGCTATTGTAACAGAAGGCCTCGTACCAACTAGGCTAACCAAGTAGTGCGCGTGTGTAGGCCTAGGCTATGTAGGGTAGGCCTATGTGGACTAGGCCTATGTATTATGTTAGCACAGGTCTGTATGATTTGATGTAATATGTAGTGTATGTCTACGCCTGCCTGGCACTGGCAGAAGAGAGAGAGAGAGACGGTGAAATTTATCCATTCCGTCTGCAAGCAAGCAAATTTCCACTTTATTTCATCGGCAATCCACCTGAAACGGCCCGCTTCAATCGCCTTCTCTATATCACTCAGCGAAAACCACGATAAAACACACTAGAAAGGTTAAATTACCCTCAGACTTTTCCATGCTTCCTTCGTTCTGTTCATGTTATTGTAATACACGTGTATTTCATGGGCGCAGCCATGTTTGATGACGTCAAATCAGCCGTTGGCCAATCAGATTCGGATGCTCTGAGCTGGACACTCGCCACCTGGCGGTAACGAAAGTTTTGGCCTTTGCTACCAGACTCTCTCCTGTAAGAGAGAGAGGCTGGTGACGCGAGACTAACCGGTAAGCTGTTTCTCAGTACTGAAGGGAATCCTCTGTGACGTCATATTGTGGCAGCTTTCTGCCACAAAATGGCCGCCCAATACCGGTCCCTTTCTCCGTCAGAGCTATTTTGGGACCGGGAACCAGTCTAGGGCGAACGAGATTGGGATGGATTGCGTCGCGTCATCGTGTTCTCGATCTCGTTGATGTCACCTCTGTTGGGCAAAGTCGCAGGGATAGTTTTTGGCCGATAGATGCCGCCCTTTTCTAAAAGTGAGATATGCGGCAGATTTGAGCATGTTGGAATTGGCCTTGTTGTCGGAGGATGATAGTCTATCTCCTCCTGTATTCTTGGGAACTTGGTCAATCCTCTACTTTTGATCGGAACTATTAACAGGTGCAACCGGGATGTGCTCCCTGATGAACAGAGCAAAGTGATGTTCAGTTTTACGGGATGAAANAATCAGCCGTTGGCCAATCAGATTCGGATGCTCTGAGCTGGACACTCGCCACCTGGCGGTAACGAAAGTTTTGGCCTTTGCTACCAGACTCTCTCCTGTAAGAGAGAGAGGCTGGTGACGCGAGACTAACCGGTAAGCTGTTTCTGAGTACTGAAGGGAATCCTCTGTGACGTCATATTGTGGCAGCTTTCTGCCACAAAATGGCCGCCCAATACCGGTCCCTTTCTCCGTCAGAGCTATTTTGGGACCGGGAACCAGTCTAGGGCGAACGAGATTGGGATGGATTGCGTCGCGTCATCGTGTTCTCGATCTCGTTGATGTCACCTCTGTTGGGCAAAGTCGCAGGGATAGTTTTTGGCCGATAGATGCCGCCCTTTTCTAAAAGTGAGATATGCGGCAGATTTGAGCATGTTGGAATTGGCCTTGTTGTCGGAGGATGATAGTCTATCTCCTCCTGTATTCTTGGGAACTTGGTCAATCCTCTACTTTTGATCGGAACTATTAACAGGTGCAACCGGGATGTGCTCCCTGATGAACAGAGCAAAGTGATGTTCAGTTTTACGGGATGAAATTTCACGACTCGTCATTGCTCTCGACATTCCTCCATGTACCAATAGGTGTGTAGTGACTGGTCAAGACGGTTTATGCCTATCCAAATCGGCTATGTGAGTTGAAAAAAGCTTTTGGAAAGCTAAATAGGCCTTAGTGTTCTTTCGGCACACGCACTTGTCGACGTCAACATCGGTGTCAATTCCATAGAAATATCCGCCTGGCACTGATTTTATCATACGCTGCGTATCTCAAACCTACTACCATAAAGGAATCAAACATAAAGATTTGACTGCGAACAATGAATTTACTGAGGGATACACTTCATGTGTTGCGACCAGATGTCTCTCCTTGCCTGAATTTTCGCTTTACGTAAAAGGCAGGAGCTTCAACTTTGTTATGGTGGTGGAGTCCATGAATCTGTCAACGTGATGCCTTGAATTCCATTTCTGACGATAACACAGCTAGTTTCAGCACCATTGTGTGCTTCTTGTGCACACAAATGGCCCTGCCGCATCATAGTTCGTGAGATTCTCATTAATTCAGTGGTGCTGTATCATAAGATCAATACAATTTGCACTAAACATGCAGAAGGATCTTGCCTATCATACAAAAGAGTCGGAATGAAAACTGTTGGAAGTTTAAAGGGAAATTGAAGCTGAAGCTGAAGCTTTATGTTTGATTCCTGTATGCTGCTACCCAATTACATACACGCTTCCTATAAAACAACAGGAAGTGACGTAAATGGAGGAGTACATGGAGGAGGCTGCCATGACAACCATGCAAACATGGAATTTCACTTTCACACGGCTCACTGATTTGGACGCAGTTTCTTGGTAGGCCTAGCTTTTTAGATCAATGTTCACGTTATGGTTGTCAACAAGTACTGACATGTAATTCAATGACACGTTAATTGAGTGTGTTGTTTCATTTCTTTGATGAATACAGAACGGAATTCGTCGACGTCATGTCACCGTCACCACTCGTTTGGCATGCATTGCATGAAGCACTGCAGTGCCAGTGCATGAGTGCACATGTAACCAAGGTAACTTTAGGCTAACTCGGCTGAGGTTGCCAGTAGGCTACCGCGTGCTAGGCCTAATGAATGAAGGCCGGGACGAATTGTAGGCATGAGATGTGCAGGCTAGGCCTACTATGTAGGCCTACTAGGCCTACACGGCTGGGCCTACCGGCGGTAGGTCGTGTATGAAGGCCTAGGCCTGCGTCCATGATCATGATCAGCAGCAGCAAATCCTCAATTAACGTCACTTCCTGTTGATTCGAAATCTATTAAAAGGGGGCAGCACAATTATAGGACGAAGCGTGTATACCGGTACATCAAAATACACGTTTGAAATCATGAATCAAAGAGAAGAAAAGCACAAAAATTGACACACAATATACGATAAATAAAAAGGCAATTTCCAGAGTGTTTGCGAATTTTCGACCCCAACCAGGCTGGAACTTTAGAATCCGAAACTCTAGAACAGACTGAGCTGAAACCCAAATGTAGATATGAAGCATTCCATCCAAACAGGACGTGACAGCAATTAAGGAAAGAAAAGAGTACAAGCCCCAAAAGGTGGTTGCTCAAACTAACAGAAATGTAATTAGCGAATGTAAGGCTTGACTAGGCTGAAGGGGAACAGGGGTCCTTTTACTAGGCCTTGTCTTCCATTGCTCTTCTCCTATTTTGTTCGCTGGTCAGTGCTTTGCAACCCCTCTTTTCCCTTTAGTAGACCCCTTTTCCTTGGAGGACAGGGTTCCTCTTTTTAGGCCTTTGTCTTCGTCCATGGTCTGTTTCTAAATTTTCGTTGGTCAGGTTTTGTAGGTGCTGTTCACGTAGGCTTCCTTTCTTTACGGTTGCCCCTTCATTTCTTATTATCTTGCTCTTCATTTCTTTTTCTAGGCCTAATTTGTTATCACTTCCTCATACATTTGTTTAATATAAATTACTCTTACTATAGTCTTGGGGTATTGTACTGTTAATATAATTATACTGGTAGTTTAATTCCTCCAAGCTATATTATACCCCCTTCCCTTCAGCCTAGTCAAGCCTTACATTCACTAATTACATTTCTGTTAGGTTGAGCAACCACCTTTTGGGGCTTGTACTATTTTCTTTCCTTAATTGCTGTCACGTCCTGTTTGGATGGGATACTTCATATCTACATTTGGGTTTCAGCTCAGTCTGTTCTAGAGTTGCGGATTGTAAAGTTCCAGCCTGAAGAAGACCCCGGTTGGGGTCGAAAATTCGCAAACACTCTGGAAATTGCCTTTTTATTTGAAATCATGAAAAGGAGAATTTAGAGACAAACCTATGCCGTTTGGCAATTACGAGATACAGCCGATTTATCTCGGAAGACGGGAACGGGACCGAGGTAAAATACGCGGAAACGTATGGGCGGCGCTGCAGCGCTGGGCGTGGGAAAGATCATCTGAGTCGTAGATGATGCAGACCATCTTAACAACTGCAGCGCCCCCAATGTCTTTCTTTTTTACGACTCCAGATCACATCAAAACGACAACAGCTCATGGTTAACAAAGTTTCTATATTGTATCGTCTTTATTTGCGGGTATAACCGATTTTTCTTACTAAGAAATAACTAAGATACTTACTAAGAAAATTATAAGATTATTAGTATAAGATTCATATACTTGGTAGATATTAGTGGTGTTAGATAGATATTAGGTTGGTTCCAACAGGCATATCACACAGTCATATCACCTGAATCACACATTAGCGTTGAACGTTTTACGACACGAAGCCATGAAATACCGTTCTCTATTAAACACTGCCAAAACTCAAATGGTTCAGCAATTTCCACGACGTATGCAGTAAATACTGTACACTCGGCCCCAGTGTGTATTCGACGTCCAGGTGTGACAGGAATCAAAGTCCCCCTGAAATCAAAGTCCGGTTTTATTGTTCAGCGAAGGATTAGAATATATTGTTCAGCGAGGGATTAGAATATATGGCTATGGAGACCATGACCATTCGAAATATAACCTCACAATAGCGGGCTATTGTTTGGCGGACCTGCATTCCAAGGACGTTGATTCCTGTCACACCTCCCGTCTTCCACACACTGGCACTTTTGGGGCGCAAAGGGCGTTAACAGCACTAGATGGCACTCCACTGGGGCTCCAGCCAATCACCACGCTTTCCCACTCATATTTGCCGCGGAAATTCCGCGAAACGTACTTCGGATCCAGGAAAAACTCAAGGGGCCGTGCTGCTACCACGCGGTCTTCGCGACGGTTAATCTCTATGGGCCGTATGCACCAACGAAGATTATCTTGAACTCGGGTTGAGCCACAGCTTTTCAGGTGTTCAGGTTTGCCACTGCATGATGTGACAATGGAAAAGTTGTAGCTCAACCTGAGTTCAAGATAATCTTCATTGGTGCATACGGCCCTGAAAGAGCCAGACGAGGAGTGTGGCTTACCGAAGGGGTGAGCCCGTAGCGTCTGGCCAAGCGAGACATTGGCCCGTATTCTAGAAGCCTCCTTGACTCAAAGGTCAACGTTAAGCTTTTGTATTCTGCCCTGCAAACAATAGCTAAAGGTAAACCTTAGAGTTAAGGAAGCTTTGCCAGAGAAAGTGTCCCTCGAACAAATGGGAAACAATAGAAATGCTATTGTTCGAGGGACACTTTCTCTGGCCCACCCTCTAGAATACGGCCCTATAAATACTGTATGTATGCGATAATCGGTCGGCCCGCGAAACTTGTTCGAATGGAAAGTCGTTGAATATTCAGGTTCAGGGTAATTATTGATCAACCCATACTAACCTTTCTTACCATAAGTCTTACACTATTGGGGAGTGTCGAGTATTTCTTCTTCCTACACCTCGGTCTCACGACATGACACAGACAAACCCCCGAATTATGATAGAATATAAACCCGAGAGAATCGAGTGCAAAGCAAAGCGAGGCACACGTCACAGAGGATGGCGTGTGCGATACGTTATCATAGATCGTCTGATCAAAACTTGTTACGTTCACATTGATGTACATTTCGTAATAAATATTCGCGAGGTTGAAGATACAGGGAAGCTGAGCGAGTCCTCTGGCCGTCGAGTTCTTGCATGTCCACATTCTTCAGTTACCGCCCTTGTACCGATGCATATCTCATTCCGTGTTAAGTCCCTAGTAGAACAAACTTACTTCTGTGTCCGCCTGGACTTGCAGGTTATCGACGTCTTCTATCATTTGTCACAGGGCCGTAAGAACGTCTTGGAGGTGTGTGTGTGTGTGTGTGGGGGGGGGGGGGTAGGCAAAGATTCGATAAATTAGCAGACCGCAGCCGTAGTCCTTTGCAGCGAGCGCCGAAGCAGGTTTTTTTTAGCTCACCTTTGAGCTTTTGTCGTCATGCTGTGTCCGTCGTCGTTGTCCGTCAGCAGGGTACGTTTCATAACTTCTAGGTCTATTGATCTGAAACTTGGGTACATTTATACCCCTAGGTCAGATGACCTATGTCACCAAGTTTTGGTCCGATTTGATTCTTTGCTTGGCCACCAGATGGACAAAACCAAAAACACAAAAGTGCAATAACTCCTGAACTAACAAATGGATCATCTCTAAATTTTTATCATACATGTAGGTGTATCTAATCAGGATACATAACATATGCAACGGGTTTTTGATTTGACCTACTTTTCAAGATCACAGAGGTCAAAGTTGTATAAACGTAACCAACCTGACACAGTTCCGCATTATTTCACTGAGTGACTTCATATCTTGCACAAACGTGTATTAGAGGGGTACCCTCAAAAATACCGAGTTTCGGCGCGATCGAACATCCAATATGGCAGCCAGATGGCGTAACCTGAAAATCATCTGAGTGCTATAACTCAGGGACGGCTTGAGTGCACGTCCAATTTCGGCCTGATCTGACTTCCAATGTGGCCACCAGGTGGCATAACCGGAAAATCATTAAAGTGCTATAACTCAGGAATGACTTGACCCAGAGTGCTCAAATGTGCTATGTGGCTCCCTCTAAATGACCTTTATGTGCATATGAAGTCTCGGCCCGATCGAACATCCAATATGGCTGCCAGGTGGCATAACCCCCAAATCATCAAAGTCCTGCAACTCGGCAATGACTTGACCAAGATTGCTCATAATGATATGTACATGTACGTCCCTCTGTCATAACACTACTGTATATCCGATGTGTTTAGTGGCCGCCGGCGGGAAGATCGTCGTGCCTAGATTTTCTAATTATACACGTTCCCGGCCAGCAAGTTACGGCGCCCGTTACGGGACATGTATTATTTTTTTTAAATCTCGCACTGCGTGTTTTAATCTCGCACTGCGACTTTTTAAAGTCGCACTGCGACATTTAATCTCGCTCTGCGACTTTTTAATCTCACAATCTCGCACTGCGACTTTTAATCTCGCACTGCGACTTCATAAACTCGCACTGCGTCTTTATAAACTCGCACTCCGACTTTATAAACTCGCACTGCAACTTCTTAAACTCGCACTGCGACTTTATAAACTCGCACTGCGACTTTTTAAAAAGTCGCACTCCGACTTTATAAACTCGCACTGCGATTTTTTAAACTCGCAGTGCGACTTTTTAAAGTCGCACTGCGCCTTTAATCTCGCACTGCGACTTTTTAATCTCACAATCTCACACTGCGACTTTTAATCTCGCACTGCGACTTTATAAACTCGCACTGCGTCTTTATAAACTCGCACTGCGACTTTATAAACTCGCAGTGCGACTTTTTAAACTCACACTGCGACTTTTTAATCTCGCACTGCGAGTTTATAATCTCGCACTGCGACTTTATAAACTCGCAGTGCGACTTTAAAAACTCGCAGTGCGACTTTTTAAACTCGCAGTGCGACTTTTTAAACTCGCACTGCGACTTTATAAACTTGCAGTGCGACTTTATAAACTCGCACTGCGACTTTTTAATCTCGCACTGCGACTTTATAAACTCGCACTGCGACTTTAAAAACTCGCAGTGCGACTTTTTAAACTCGCAGTGCGACTTTTTAACTCGCACTGCGACTTTATAAACTTGCAGTGCGACTTTATAAACTCGCACTGCGACTTTTTAATCTCTCACTGTGTCTTTATAAACTCGCACTGCGACTTTTTACGACTTTATAAACTCGCAGTGCGACTTTAAAAACTCGCAGTGCGACTTTTTAAACTCGCAGTGCGACTTTTTAAACTCGCACTGCGACTTTATAAACTTGCAGTGCGACTTTATAAACTCGCACTGCGACTTTTTAATCTCGCACTGTGTCTTTATAAACTCGCACTGCGACTTTTTAAACTCGCAGTGCGACTTTTTAAACTCGCAGTGCGACTTTATAAACTCGCAGTGCGACTTTATAAACTCGCAGTGCGACTTTTCAAACTCGCAGTGCGACTTTTTAAACTCGCACTGCGACTTTATAAACTCGCACTGCGACTTTTAATGTCGCAGTGCGACTTTTTAATCTCACAATCTCACACTGGGACTTTTAATCTTGCACTACGACTTTTTAAACTCGCACTGCGTCTTTATAAACTCGCACTACGACTTTTAATCTCGCACTGCGACTTTTTTAATCGTTCAGAAAGTCGCTGTGCGAGTTTAAAAAGTCGCAGTGCGAGATTAAAAAGTCGCAGTGCGAGTTTAAAAAGTCGCAGTGCGAGTTTATAAAGTCGCAGTGCGAGTTTAAAAAGTCGCAGTGCGAGTTTATAAAGTCGCACTGCGAGTTTAAAATGTCGCAGTGCGAGTTTAAAAAGTCGAAGTACGAGTTTATAAAGTCGCAGTGCGACTTTTTAAAAAGTCGCAGTGCGAGTTTATAAAGTCGCAGTGCGAGATTAAAAGTCGCAGTGTGAGATTGTGAGATTAAAAAGTCGCAGTGCGAGATTAAAAGTCGCAGTGCGACTTTAAAAAGTCGCAGTGCGAGATTAAAACACGCAGTGCGAGATTTTTAAAAAAAATACATGTCCCGTAACGGGCGCCGTAGCAAGTAGAACGCATAGGCATAACAAAAATGTCATTGAAGCCTAACTTTACACAACCACATTGGTCAGACGTCCCATGTCGTTTTTCCTATAAATGAAACGCGAGTCAAGCCTCAATAAATCTTGTTGCTCTGAACTTGGTATGTTTCTCTTCAATTCTATCGCAAGCCGTCCCTGCCATAAATCCACCATGCTTTAATTATTTACTACCATGCTAGTAAATATTTTCTACCACGGTAATATGTAATTCTTACCTAGGTAATAATTATTTACTACCATGGTAGTATTTAATTCTTACCTAGGTTATAATTCGTACTTCGGACACGGAAGTACGAATTGTTACCTAGGTAATAATTATTTACTACCATGGTAATATTTAATTCTTACCTAGGTAATAATTCGAATTATTACCTAGGTAAGAATTAAATACTACCATGGTAGTAAATAATTATTACCTAGGTAAGAATTAAATACTACCTAGGTAATAATTCGAATTATTACCTAGGTAAGAATTAATTACTACCATGGTAGTAAATAATTATTACCTAGGTAAGAATTAAATACTACTATGGTAGTAATATTTATTACCTAAGTAAGAATTATTTACTACCATGGTAGAAAATATTTACTAGCATGGTAGTAAATAATTACAGCATGGTGGATTTATGGCAGGGACGGCTTGCGATTCAATTCTCCACCCCGAGGTAGTTGTCGAACATGACCTATGTAGGATTGCGAATCATGCACTACTACGAGCCCTTTTGTTAGACTGCATTGATAACTTGCCGGGAACATGTGTAATTAGAAAATCTAGGCCCGACGATCTTCCCGGCCGCGGCCACAAAACACATCGGATACAGTATTATGTCCAACAGGTGTGCACATCGTTCATGGACCATTTCATTAAGTTGAACATGTACGTGAGCATGTTGGCTGGTGGGATGACTGATGCATTTTAAAGGTTACCTGAAACGGTTTTATCAACTTCTGGTTGTCTGCATAATACTGTAGAGCATTAATTAGGCATCAGGAAACTGAAAACCGCATGAAAATCGGGTCATCCATTTCCAAGTTATGGGAATTTTAAAAGGATGACTACACACCCTAACAACCACGTCAGGCAGCGGTGAACAGCACATTTGATGTCATTGGATTTTTTAAACATACGGTATAAAAAACTTTCACTGAACTGTTTTTACTCGAACTACTTTTCAGAGAAAAAAATCATGAAATGCGTTTCAGGTAACCTTTAAATGAATGTTACCTCGCTGGCAGCTACCCATCAGCCTAGGTGAGCGCATGCGATATCAATGGAATTTCCTCGACGACGATCCCATCTGCTTAATCGTCAGACGTGACGATAGACGTCTTCTTTAATTTCTGACACGGCCGTAAGAACGTCCTGGAGGTTGAATGGGAGCGGAGGCAACGATTCGATAAAATAGCAGACCGCAGCCGTAGTCCCTTGCAGCAAGCGCCGAAAGCGCAAGCCGAAGCATCGGCGGGGGGCAGGGTGCTCCTCCGGGAAAATTTACGCCATTAGACTGGTTCCCGTCTTTGCCGCTCCGCTATTCAAAGACAGGCACGGGGTACCAGTGTTATGACGTCACGAGCTATATGTGTTCGGGGAAAACCCTTTCCGTTATCCAAGATGGCGGTGTGGTATTTCGTGGTAAGTGAACAATTTGGTGGAAGCCGAAGCAGTTTGAGAACCTCAGAAGTGGATTACATCGTATTTCGGAGAATTTTCATGGCTGTATTAATTTGCACACACACCAGGCACAAATCGTGAGTACTTTCTAGATGTTGAGCAGGCCTTGTGGACTAGGGGACTTATCCTCTCGCAAAACCCTGTTCGTTGGCCATCTCCTGATAGTAGGCCGACTCCTATGCACAGAGGCATGCTGCTCAGTGTTATCGGTGTGCATCTCATAGCCACGATCTGTCAAATGGCACAGCTCTCAGTAGAAACACGTGGATCTGATCTAATTTTAGTAACAAACATTGCGCAAAAAGCTGCGCAGTAGCGATGCGCAGGGAGGATGCGCAGTGGCGTGGACAGGAATTCCTGTCAAAATGGCTGCCCCGTGCCTGTCTTTGTATAGCGGAACGTGAGCGCCAGCGGGAGTGCAGTGGCAAAGACGGGAACCAGTCTATTAGGCCATTTCCGGGCATTAGAGAGCAAAATTGGACACTCTAGCCATGTAAATGTGGTTCATTGGTGTATTAGACCTGGGTTTTGGGGATTAAAGGCAGTCAAATGCTGAGCCTGCCAAATTTTTATTTTTGAGAAGCCAAATATGGGGGGGGGGGGGCACCTGCCCCCGCCCCCTGTTCCAACGGCCCTGTGTCATTTATCTAACATCTTCTTGCATCTTAATCAGCATTTCGTATTTTCTAGAATGCACATGTTTTGTAATGTAATTCATACTTGGATGAGATTTCTTTGTCACCGTAATGTAGAATGCCAGATATTTTTTTAAGTTGAACACGCACAAGAGCATGTTGGCTGGTTGGATGACTGATGCATTTTAAAGGAGCACGGTATTGCCACTTTTTCTCGACAGCCGGCGCCACCGCGCCACTCTCCAACCCAAGGGTGTGACTACGTCTCGGCGAATGACCCGATTTATGCGTACATTTTGTAATGCATTTTTGTAGTTCGTCTTACTGCCGCTAGGTGGCTCCTCTACGTCGGCAGTCAAATAACGCATTTGAGATCAAATATCGTGCTCCTTTAAATGAAGGTTACCTCGCTGGCAGCTAGCCATCAGCCCAGGTGAGCGCATGCGGTGTCAATGGAATTTCCTCGACGACAAGACGGTTTTATGCATACAACCCTATACATTTGATAATGAGGGAAAGATTGAAATGGAGTCGGATGATCGCCGTTATCCACTGGTACATATACTAGTTGCCCGTATCGACAGATGGCAATAAAACAAATAATGCATAAATCTCTGACATTATTTTAATAATATACAAAGCCGGGGAAAAAAGAAAAGTCTAGGCCAAGAGTATTGATCGATTTTAGAATCAATGATTCTGTTAATGCCATCGTGAATTTCTGTAAAGCAGTTTTCTAATGAAATCTGTTTTGAAAGTGCACTGCTGTGTATCGCATTTAGGCATATGCTGGCTTGAAATCACTTTTTTGACTACTATTCGTCACATGGGCTAGAAACTATAAAGTGGGGATAACCGTTTGTTGCAGACGGGTCACTCAAGCTACCAAAAGATACCCTTAATTAATCCCTCAAAATTAACAGGCCCATGACATAAAGCCATTTTTGTTATGATGGTCACTTAAATGACCATATCTATTTTTTGGTGAGGTGGCCTTTATAGCCTTACTGAACGCCAACATCATGCCACAGCTGCATGATGCTTGATAGGGACAGTGTTATCTTAGATAAATGCTACTTGTCTTAATTAAATGCCACAGGCATTTCTTCATCAGCGTTACTTAATAAATACTACTTCATTTCACAGCTTCACGCTGTTGCTCTGACAATTTCCACGCAATATGCATTCCCCATACTTTCTCTTCGATATACACTCTTCAACTGGCGGAGCAGAATGTTCCATTAATAAATTCGTTTTCCTGTAGCGTGGTCGCTTTGTATAATTTATGCCACAGGTCGGCACGTCACAGGTTCATCGTCGGTTACCAAAAAATGCTCCAAACTTATTACTCGATCCTGCTTTTGACAGATTTTTACATTAGTTTGCCTCATAGTTCTGATACACAGCGATCCTGTACGCTTTAATGCCCCAATCACACTGAGCTAGTTCTAAGTGCGTTCTTGAAAATGTTGCCAAACGGGCTCAAACTGTCTGCGAACAGAGTGGACGTAGTGACAACTTTTTTCAGTCTCTTAACGAACTTCATGGACGGGAAGGTTGCTCCCAGAACATCGATGCATTATTTTGCCAAGGGTACTTTAAGTTCCTTTGGCCAGAACGATGTGAAAAACAGTATACGATTGCATCCCTCCTCAGCACTGCGGACCACCGCACGAGGGTAATTCGAACAACCCTCGTCAAAATGGAGGATAGGACGGTCGTCGCTTCGGTAAGTTGACATCGATTTTTACCCACTTAGAGTTGGTGCACCAACTTGAAAAGTGGTGAGCATGTAAAGCAAATTGTACTGAGTATACTGAATGCACTGCATTTGCGTAGCAGCCGCTATTAGCCGAGAAAATAGCGTGAAAAGTTCAAGTTCGAGACGAGGGTAATCGGAATCGGTTAGAGAAGAAGACGATGGGTAACGCGATATAAGACGAGGGTAACCGTAGCTTGCCTGTGTGTTGATCACAGCGGTTCCCTTAAAGGACCACAGTATTGCTTCCCAATCCTGCGTTACACCTACCCGCGTTAAGGGGGAGACCTCTATTAACGACTTGGTAAACTACCGCATGCAACTAGTCTCGCGCAGCCAGCCGTTTCGTTCCGCAGTACTGCTACACAAACTTGTTCGATCCCCAGCGGCTGGGTGACCGAGACTGTAATCATACATTCTCCAACACTGGGGCGAAAGGCTTAACCACAGTATTGGAGCATGGTGCCGGTGGTGCCGGCTGTCGACAGACAGATGCAATACAGTGGTCCTTTAATACGCCAGGTCCCTCCGCCGACACTTTGTACTTTTCACTTTCTCGATTAAGTATGGTAGGTGATGGGACTGCAAAGTTTATAAGAGTGTAACTCATTTCGCCCACATCGCTTTTCAACTTTGGCACAGCGCTGGACTTCTCACCTCTAAAGGAAGCAGATCTCTCTTCCCTTAAATAATTTTTTAACAATCACCCAGAAGTAAAGGTATGTTTGAAAACAGCACATTTGCCCACTGGCTCGTTCAGATATCAGTGAGTTTTCGCAAGCCTAGCGAAAAACGAAGTACATGTACTGCATAAGAAATTGGACTTCGACTTCAAGAAACTAAGAAACTAATGTATTTGTGGAGATGGTTGGTGCCACAAATATTGCCTGCTGCAAGAGCGTCTTTTAGCATATGATGTTAGACCGATAGAGTAGGACCCGTGCTGCCATCACGCGGTCGTCATGACTGTTAATCTCTAAAAGAGCCAGACGCGGAGTGTGATTTACCGAAGGGGTGAGCCCGTAGTGTCTGGCCAAGCGAGACTACTCAGTCACGTGATTCATCAATTCGTGTTTGAGGATGTACTCGGCATCGTCAGCTGACTTGCTACAGAAGTAACAGGTAAAGAGATTTCCTAAAACATGGCATACACCTGACACCAAAATCGTGCGGAACGCCGACGAGACTGGCGCCCACGACGACGCAGGCAACCATCGCGTGCGAGGTCGCTCGCCGACCACACTTGCGACCATTTCAGCGAACCATCCCGCAAACGACAGACGACCTCCGGAAGCGACTGAAGTCACAGACTGTGGCCTCGCATCGGAATCGTATGCGGACGAAAGTTCCATCGTTTTTTATCCGCCGGCAAGTCGGCCTTTGCGACCGAAAATCGAACGTGTTGAATTTCTGGTCTCTTGATGCGATCGAAATCGGGCCCAAATTTGAAATGGCTTATGTATGGCAAGCCAAACGTTGCAATATTCAATACTACAAAATATTTTTGTTCCAAAAATATATTCATTCATTAATGGTAAATATTCATTCATGAATGAAAAATATTGATTCATGAAAAAATATTGATTCATGAAAAGAATATATGTTCATGAAAAAAATATTTATTCATGAAAAAATATTTGTTTATGAAAAAAATGTTTGTTGATGAAAAAATATTTGTTGACGAAAAAATTATTTGTTCATAAAAAAAATTATTCATGAAAAAAAATCTATTCGTGAAAAAATATTTGTTCATGAAAAAAAATTTATTCATGAAAAAAATTGTATAAATTTCT
>NMRB01004680.1:9979-32820 GCA_002633025.1 Notospermus geniculatus
ACGGTTGCATTTACACCCCATAAATGTATTACCAACAGATAGAAACATAGTACCTCGGAATCAAATAAGCCTATTCTTTGGAGTTTTTAAGCTATTACCTAACTGGAAATGGCTTTTTTTATGAATTTTGACACATTTTTGTGTTAATTTATATAAAAACGCCCACTCTTATTACATGACAACTGAAAACAGTTAAAAACATGTTTGTCTGATTCCGAGACACCACATTTTTATCTGTTGATAATACATTTATGGGGTGTAAATGCAACCGTTCAAAAGTTAGCTGTACATCGTCACCCCATTCTCCTGTACAAAGCACAGTCGTGCGTCTGACAGACGTCCAATGATGAAGTCAGTTCCCAATATTCAAAACGTCCTGGCGGCTGTTGCGTGGATGGGATTTTTTTGGACTTTTAGTATGTTGTAGAGCACATGAAACTGTACCAGAAAACGCCAAAAAACCTCTTGTTGCAATTTGTTTAGGGTTTGGCAATTTTTTTCGTAGATTGACTGGACTATACTTGCTTAAAAAGCACTATAAGTAAATCCTAGTCATTCGATTATTCATCAGTAAATGTGTATTTGTATATAGATTTTTATAACAATTAAATGTTTTATGTGTAAAGACGGTTGAGACACTAGTGTAACGATCTTAAAACAATAAATATTAAATATTATTATTACACGAACTCTGTTTTATCACAGAGATACGGCTAATGGTTATGCCTGGTGGACATGTAAAAAATTAGCCTAACCTGTCTCTGCATTATGTACGGAACAGTTCAGCTTAAAGGGACACTGCATTCCTTCCCTATCATGGCTAAACCTAAAACATACCCGCGTTATGCGAGACCTCTATTGACAATGTTGTTAAACTGCCACTTATCTAGAGTAACCCTCGTTCGTAGGTTATGCATTGTATTGTACATTTTCCAACAGTGGGGCGAAAGGCAAAACTAAACGGTTTTGGATTTGAGAATGACGCAATCACCGTCGATGGCGCCGACTGTCAACAAAAAGTATATACATGTATAGCAATATTGTGCCCTTTAACGTACTCCTGCTAAATAATCTGGTTGTGTTGTACTTATAGGTTGACACCGTCTGTTTCAAAGACAATATCTTTGATTCGGAGTGTCGGGGTGGCGCAGTGGAAACATCGGCGCCTGCCACCAATGAGGTCGTGGGTTCGATCCCCGGTCGTGCAAGTGGCTTTATGTGGTAGAGAGGGCGATCTCTCCTCGACATCGTAGGTTTTCTCCGGGGGCTCCGGTTTCCTCGTACATATTATTAATATCGTCCAATATTGTTTGATGAGTAGCTATAATGCCCTAAGTGGGCGCTTTCACTCCTGAGATAATATTTTTATTGATTCGCTGCATGAAATAAAAAGTTTTGAAACTGACGTTTAGCAGAACGTCAAATCAAATCGTGATGAAGACTGCTTCCGTGGGACAAATTACTACAATCAAACCCGCTCCTGGAACGTTGGACACAAATCCAATCGTGACTTCACTATTTCTGGTTTCCACAGTATCTCACGATGAAGGCCTAAATAATAGCTGGGAATATCGCCTTTCTGCGCTGCTCTGGAAATGGGTATCGCCATTTTTGATTGCTTTAGGGACTGTATTAAACATATTGACAATCTTCGTCCTCGTGAAACGAAAGTTCGGGAAATCATCGACCAGAATGTTACTTATCACACTTGCTATAGCAGACACCTCTGTCTTATGGACTGGACTTCTAAGACACTGGAGCAGGGACAGGTTCGGAGTAGAATTGCGAAACTCTGCATCTGCCCTTTGCAAGATCCATGTCTTCTTAACGTACTTCGCTCTCCAATTCACCAGTTGGAATGTGCGTAAAAACTGGCAACTTTCTTACATATCTGTTCGTTATCCGTTGAAAGCATCGACCATTTGTTCAAAGAGATCCACCGGTATAGCTCTTGCTTGTCTCTTTATCTTTCTTTTTGCCTTGAATTCGCATTTCATGTACCTATTCAATACTGAGGACTATGGTTTCTGTTATATTGGCAAAAATCATACGGCAGGCGAATTTTTCTTTTTCAGTGTGTGGACTTGGCTCGATCTCCTGATACAGTCAGGTATACCATTTCTTGTGATCATTTCTTGCAATTGTGCTGTTTTATCCACGGTTGTCAAGGGTCACCTCACGCGACGAAAAATGTTAAACATTCAGGACGTCCAGCACGGAAAGTCATCTCAGTTGACGAGTATGACTGACATGTTGACCATCGTCAGTGTAATGTTTATTCTCCTCACACTGCCTGTCAGTGTCTTGTATGTTGTAACAGGTCTCATTGACGACACCACCTACGAACAAAATGCTCACACAATACAAATTATTCGTCGCGCGAAGCGCCTAATGGCAACGCGCGTATATATACATGGGACAAGGACTACTTCTTCGTATACCATCAAAAAAGTTTCCGGCATTTTGTTTTTTGCATGGGCGAGGTTGAACCCGAGCACGGGCGAGGTTGAACAAGATGGACGTCCAACATGGCGAACTAGGCCTACCCCGGAGAAAGCAGAAGTGCTGGTCGGTGATTACTCAATAATCCAAAATAAATTAAAACTGACATCAACCCGGAGTTACAAAATCCTGCATTTGTCATGTTTGTGAAAGGAATCAGTCGTGTTTCACTTCGATCGACTTTGCCTTGCAAAATGGGCAAAGTTGGGTTGCAACACTTACGTCCCGCGCCTCTGTTGCCGCGTTACTACGACGTCATCCGGGAACGCACTCGGCTGATGACGTCAGCAGTTTCAAAAAAGTGTAACTTGAAGAGATTCGTTGTTTGCCCATATGGGGTCCCGGGAACCGCGGGCGCCGCGTGGCGAAAACGAGAGGGAGGCGCACGAATAAATATATTTCTGTTCACCGAGGGTTACTCCCGAAAAATGTAACAAGTGAAGTAGTTCAAGTCGAATGACCAAGTCGGGAAAAGAAGTTTTTGTCGACGTGTTCGACTTCCGGTTTTGGAAAAGTGACTGGCCACCATCTTGGAGTGTTGCAATCTGGGAGAATTTACACTCTCGTTTCATGCGTGATCAGATCACCCCGGCGTTTTAGACCCAAGAAACATACTCAGCAACAACTTAAATAATTATTTGAAGCACGTCGTGAAAAGAATATACGGAAATATTTCTGAAATGGGCCTATCTCGCATGATCTCCGCCTCTCTCGGGCAAACGACATCGCCGCCATTTGCAATAACGCGTTGCTAAGCAAACGTCACCACGTCGCAAGACGCAACGTCATTGGTCAAGCATGGATCACGTCTCACTACACACTTTTGACGAGAATGGCATGTGACGTCAGAATCTTTCCAGGTCTCACCACACAGTTTTGGCAGGGAGGATTTATGGCACTGCCGTCAGGCCTACCACCACCACCATGNAGTTGGAATGTGGCATTTTTGACCGTTGAAAGAATGATATCTGTTCGTTATCCGTTGAAAGCATCGACCATTTGTTCAAAGAGATCCACCGGTATAGCTCTTGCATGTCTCTTTATCTTTCTTTTTGCCTTGAATTCGCATTTCATGTACCTATTCAATACTGAGGACTATGGTTTCTGTTATATTGGCAAAAATCATACGGCAGGCGAATTTTTCTTTTTCAGTGTGTGGACTTGGCTCGATCTCCTGATACAATCAGGTCTACCATTTCTTGTGATCATTTCGTGTAATTGTGCAGTTTTATCCACGGTTGTCAAGGGTCACCTCACGCGACGAAAAATGTTAAACATTCAGGACGTTCGGGATGGCAAGTCATCTCAGTTGACGAGTATGACATACATGTTGACCATCGTCAGTGTAATGTTTATTCTCCTCACACTGCCTGTCAGTGTCTTGTATGTTGTAACAGGTCTCATTGACGACACCACCTACGAACAAAACGCTCACACAATACAAATTATTTATACCTCGACAAGCCTTTTCAATTACCTGAATAACACCATCAACTTCCTTTTCTACTGCATCGGTGGGAGTCAGTTCCGACGAGAGGCATTCAAAGCGTTACATTTTCCAACATTTCGCAACTTGCTGAGAAAACAGGAAAATTGAAAACTTCCGAGAGGAGGCAATGTTTACAGGTACAAGTTCATGCGAGAAGAATGAACTTTTATTCTGAAATTTAAAATATATCTGCCTGCCGGGATGTTAATCAAGCTATGCCCTTTATTTCAAAGGGACTTGACGCGTACGGGTTGTCATGTTGTCAGTGAATATTGATGGGTATAGCACCCCCACGAACAAAACCCCGGCCCGAGTAACACAGAAAGAGAGAAATTAAGAAAAGGGATCTAACTTCGTGGCTGGGCTGCTTATGACTTATAACCACGGCTTATACATTCTGAATAGGAATGGGCCTACCAGCATGGAGTGCATTGAGTTCGCAGGCAAGCTGAAAATAATTTCGAGCAAAAACACCATTTTAGTCAGTTTTCGCAACAAATTTTGAAAATCTGACTTCATTGCCGGGTAGATACAAACCCAAAGATAAAGTACACAGAAAATAATTTCTTGCTTCTTTGTTAAAAAACTGCATTATGTACCGAAATGTCAGCCTTGGCTTTAGCCAATTGGGTCATCAGCAAGTGACAAACTCCACATTTTGGTTATTGCACTGTCCCTCTGACAGATTTAGTGCAGCTGCAAGTTAAAATGGCTAAGTCATTTCAAAGATATTTGACATTTTCAAAAACTGGACTCAGAAAATTTGGTCACTTAACCTAAGGCCTTAAAGAGACTTGATGCAGTCAAACAGCACATCAAATGGGTTAATTGCCAAACATTCTTATGGAGGCAGGCAAGAGTATCTCTTCCTGGTGTTCCACCCCGAAGCTCTTCTGGCTAAAGGTGCGGTCCATGTATCTGGACCTCTGACATTTGATGCAGAAATAACCATTTCACGATGACGTATTAATGCCTCCATACACTGGATGATAAAAGTGGAAATTAATCACTACAATTGTCCGTTCCAAAATATTTTCTGTGGAAACGTTCGATAAATGTTAAATTTTTCTGACACTTTTGTGGAGTATTTCAACATGTCGCCAGATCAAGTGTTATGGAACTGACCACAGCTTCGACTAATTTCGACTTTTGTCATTCAGTGTATGGAGGCCTTTATGAGGCAAGTGCAACGAAACGTTTTCTTTTTTCCTCATTGGAATTTCATGGTTTTTACATGTACATGTATGATTCCCTATAAAAAGTTTGGACATTTTCAAGAAGAGAGATTTGCCGCTGCTTGGTCGTCTTTCTGCGTCATTCATATTTCATTTCATGACAGGAAACGAATCTGGAACAGACGTCCTTAAAAACGTCAAGTGGACCATTAGCTATTTGTAGGGAAGAGTGTGCTTCCCAATGATGCATCATATATTGTAGGGCTGTATACGAATAGTGTCCCGGTGCACGATATACTGTCATGCACGCTGGAGACCTATTCCAGCCAGATCCACCACTTGCAAATGGGAGTTTGATCTGCGACCAGTGATTTTCTTAAGTCGGCTAGATAAGAAGCAGTATCTCTAGCTGTCTATGGTCACTACGTTCACAAGTAAACACTGGAAAATGGTAAACATTGGCATATATTACACCGGCACTTCTCATCGTAACCCTCAGCAAAAAACGACCTATTCTCCATTCCACTTTCTAGTGGCGCGAGGTTTATCAACGGGCGGATAGCTCTGCAAACGGCTGGGCCGAATTTGATGAAACATACGTCAATCGACTTGTCTTTCTTCGCGACACAGCCATCATCACCGTCATTTTCCCGAAAACTGTGACAGAAGAAAGTTCTTTCACAAATCACAGTTTGTGTTTACGGCCGAAAATGGCGGCCATTTTGAAATGACGCAATGCATCGCGCACGTGTAAACTGCACTGAACAGCAGAGCGAAATGAAATGGGTTTTGAGAAAGGGATCCGTTACGCCGATGTCGTAGAATGTCATGAGATATGAGATGCCCCACAACAATAGATTATGATGGAATAAGGGTCAGCTGGGCACTGACAAACAGAACTTCTGTTACCAGATGTCCCCTGAACAAAAGAAGCGGGCATCTGATATCGGAGGCATTTCATTCTATGACACCTGCCTTACCAGAAAAATGAAGATAGCAGAAAGATACCAACAAGAAAGACAAGTCAATTGATGTATGGTACTAGTATGTCGAATTTGACCTAGCCCTTGCGGAGATATCGGCAGAAAACCTCGCGCCACTGGGATGTGGAATGAACTGTAGCCATAGGTCTACATGTACGTCTTTAAACGGCTGCTGGTACCAATAAAGACCTCATGATAGGCCTTACTTTTACGGACAAATAACCCTTTCACCATAACGTGTTATGAGGCAAGTGCGACGAAACTTTCTTCCGACATCGAAATCACATGATTTTTACATGTGTATGATTCCCTGTAAAATGTTTGGACTTATTCTCTGTAGAGAGATTTCTTGCCGCTGCTTTTTCGTCTTTCGATGTCTTTAGTGGTACAGTATATTTCATTTCGTGACAGGAAAAGAATCTGGAACAGACATCCTTTCATACGTCAAGTGGTCAGGCGGAAAAAATAATGACGATAATTGGCCCATCAGCTATTTGTGGGGAAAAAGGCTTTACCAATGTATCATGCTATAGGCCTATATATTTACGAATCGTGCTGCGAGGCACGATACTGTCATGCGCGCTGGAGACATTTAGGCTTAGTTTTACAACCCCGTCCCATCGGATCCACGACTTGCAAAAGGAGTTTACTGTTTAGATCTCCGACCAGTGACCTTAAAGCTACGGCGGCTGGCACGTTTAAGACGCCTTAGACATACCACTACAGGTAAGCCATTCGGAACGACCTGAGGCGAACTGCTTATCTGCCACTGGACGGCACATTTCACCTCGGACACAAGTGCAAGGCAGCCATATTGTTTATCAACAAACCCACGTGACCGACCGTGGGACTATTTTGGCAGAATTTTGGCCTGTTAAGGTGTTCAAACTTATTTGCTGGATAACTTGAGGGATATTATTTATAAACTTACCGGTATCTCATCCAATCTGCCAATTATTGATCAATAACGCAACGTTTTGTGTGACCTATTTCGTTCATGCGCAGGGTGTGATGAGGCGAACCGCATTTGAACTCTCACAAACGGGCAGCAATCCTTGCGCATTCAAGATGGCTGCCTTGGAATTGTGTCCGAGGGGAAATGCGACCGTACGGAAATTGCCGAGCAGTTGCCTTCGGAAGTTCCGAATGCAGGTAAG
The DNA here is from genome assembly GCA_002633025.1 of Notospermus geniculatus. NCBI lineage: Eukaryota > Metazoa > Nemertea > Pilidiophora > Heteronemertea > Lineidae > Notospermus > Notospermus geniculatus. Next base: position 17,286 of record NMRB01004680.1, read on the forward strand.
CATTACTTTGTGGTTTTGGACCATTTTCTCGGCACAAAGAAGAAAGCCTCGAGTACCAATGTGAAGTCAAAATGTACGCGATGCTGGCACAATCCACAGACGACTCAATTATAAGGGCCGTTTACACGACAGGAAAAAAATCCACATGCGATCCGATCGAATCCGATTGCGGTTCAAAACTCTTGCGCGTAGACTCTTCTGTTTGCAACCAGATCAGGTTGTATTAATAGGGCCGTTTAGACGGCAAGCCAAAAAACCACATTCAGATTCGTTCCGATTGGATCCGATCCACCCGAATCGGGTCTCATTTGTGTTTAGACGAGATTTGAATGTGGTCGTATGTGGTCCAGTGCGGTCAAATATAGATTCGGGGGCCACCACAATGGACCGCAATGGGTAGCGTTTACACGCAAGAGTTTTGAACCACAATCGGATTCGATCGGATCGGAGCTCGAAGCACTGGACCGACAATATACATGTACTCAGTCACCGACCAATTTCAAAGTTAGCTCAATGATTATTTTCTGTTTTATTTACAGGTTCAACATGGCGTCTGCTGACAGTATTCTCCTGAAAGAACTTGAATGTCCCATATGTACCGAGACCTATGAGGAACCGAAAGTAGTTGGAAGCTGCAACCACTCGTTTTGTAAAAACTGTCTGCGGACTTATATACAAACGGCAGCAAGAGGTGGTGAGTTCCCGTGCCCTGTTTGTAAACAAACATGTCGGGTCCCGTCGGGTGGAGTGGACGGATTGACAACAAACTTTACTCTTGCAAATATAATTGAGAAATACAACGATGTTAGGAAAGGGTTAAATCAGATGAAATGGAAGAAATGTTCCTACTGTACCGACAATGGTAAGACTGTGGAGGCCTCCGTGTGCTGTCTGCAGTGTGATGGCATCAGTTTATGTGATGACTGTGGCCAAAAACACAAGGACCATCCCATGGGCGAAAGTCACGATGTATATTCGTTGTGTGAACTTCACGGTAAACCACTCAGTCATCTCTGTACAAGCTGTGATCGTCCAATATGTGTCGTCTGCTTTGGTAAACATGCCGAAAAACAACATCACGTTGTGACTGACTACAAAGCTGGGCTCAAAACGAAGAGAAACAAGTTGGAAGAAGGATTTAAAAAGGTTGAAACGGCGTCCCGTCCAATGAAGGCGCACGAAACTAAGCTGAGGGAAGTGCTGACAGAGATGACGACGACATGTGAAGAAAGGAAGAAAAACGCTGCCGTGAACTTATGTGCAGGTAAACAAAAGGTTGAAGACAACATCCTCGAATGTTCAAAAAAGGCCGAGGACCTCCGATCCCAGTTGGCGCTGATGGAACGGAAAAAGGTGGAACATGAAGGGCGGAAGAAGAAGCTAGGAGAAATAGAGCACCCATTCCTTCAGAGTCTCGACCAGGAATGGCAACAAAAAACGGGAATGATCCAGGAGACCATCAAAGATGTCAGAGACATGCAGGGAGAAATTCAAGCTACAAAACCGAAACGCGATGAACTGTTGTCCGAGAAATTACTCAAAGCAGACCTCAGTGAAAATATGACGCGTACTTACACCAGGATGATGGAGCTTTCAGATGCTTCCAAAAAAGACTGGGTGACGCCGTTTAGGGAGAGGATGAAAACAAATGATGACTTGTGTGAAGAATATGTCGCTTCTGCGGGACGATTCTCATCCGCTTCACTATCGTCCAACCTAGAGGTTCCTGATGGGAGTGTAGTGTTCAGTGTCGCATTCATGTCAAAAGATCGCATAGCTGCATCTGTCAGGGTAGGGGGAGATCGCAAGGTGTTGCTATGGAACTTACCCTCTCTGGCCGCTAAGGTTATAATGCAAGAGAAAGCCGGCATACCTTACATTGCTGCATTAGGACAAGAACATGTAGTTGTCCTGAGAAGGCGATCACCGATCCTTACCGTCATGGATGTCGTCAGAGATACGAAGAGGGAAATCGATGTGAAGCTCTCAGATGAGGTGATAGAACAGTTGTGGTCGGTTGAGGGTGTTAGTCATGGAAACTTCTTGGTTTCGTATTGGAAATCCCCACATGAGCATGTTGTTTTGATCGACAGTGAAGGTAAGGTACTCCAGGATATCGAGACCTGTGAAGGATATCGATTAGCATTCTGTAGAATCACAGGTATGGTTGTCATATGTACCAATCTAGCTGACACAATCTCATGCTACCAGGTGGGTGAGAACAGCCTGACTAAGGTCATGTCAGTACCTCATGGGGTGAAGGGGTTCGAATGTGATGATATCTGTTCAGGTACATTTGGGGAGGTATTCATCGTTGGGAGGATGGAAGGTGATAAACCCCGAGAGGTCAGGGTGTATCAACCTGACATTGATGCTGACAAGAAAACAGTGTCGATGAAACAAATAGAAATCAATGGTGAACAGATGAGGGCCAATATCGCTCCAAAATGCTGTGTGAAAGGAAACAGACTGGTGATTGGTTTTGATGACAAAGTCCACGTACTTGACTTCTTGGTTTAAGACAAATGGAACATCTCTTCCATATTAGATATGACGACAAACTTAAGCGATGGGTTGATCATAAGATATAACTTATAGATCGATCACGTGACACACTCGAGTGATGAAACTCGCAACATGTTGTTGATATAGAAAGGTTGAAATCTAATTTCACGTGACAATATTTCAACTCTTACTTTCAGAGAAACGAATTCTCTTCATCTGGTTGAATATACCGAAAATATGTTGTGGGTTTTGAAGATACAGTTTGACCGATAATGGGCCAGCGATCAAGGGCATGCGCATGCGTATTTGTATTTCTGTTTCATTTTTCCGTCAGGGCCGACGCTATGATAGCATTATTGGCCCTGGTAAGTACGGAGAAGGCCATCACAAGCTACTCATGTTCCTCACTTGGATGGGGTCTTTTACTTGCCCTTCCAAAGACACAAGGTACAAGGCACCATGGCTTACTGTCCCATATTTTCGGTATATTCAACCACAAGAAGAGAATTGGTTTCTCTGAAAGTAAGAGTTGTGAAATACATGTATCGTCACTTGAAATTAGATTTCAACAGAAGAATTACAGAGAGGAGAGGAAAAACACACGATACGGTGTAGCGTTATTGAATGTTCATCATTTGTGAGTGTTCCCCCACTATTGTCGGACGGAATAAGCTGTGGCTTGACAATAGAGGACACACAGAGAAACGTGTCGATCTATCTCTTTCCAAACAATAAGGGGAAACACTGACATACGGAAACACGTGCAGATGCCACACCTGTAAAGTTATTTCATTTAGAACAGACAATAATCATAACCTGAATTTGATATAGATGTTCTGCTAACCTCAGATTCTGAAAATGCGTCACCAATCCGACACCGGTCTCTACCCGACATAAAAATACTTACATATTGTGTACAGAAAACAGGTCTGCTGTTATTTCTGTTTATGATCATATGTTTTTATATTTCATATTTTGAACATCACGTGTTCTGCCCTGACCACATCTATTTCACATACTTCAGTTGATCTTTATCAGATTTAAGGCCTAGCAAGGCCTCCTAGGATGCCTAGGTTACATAATAATCTATGATAATGTATGATAATGTCATTTTAAAGGAGCACGGTATTGGATCTCAAATGCGTTATTTGACTGCCAACGTAGAGGGAGCCACCTAGCGGCAGTAAGACGAACTACAAAAATGCATAATTACAAAATGTACGTAATAAATCGGGTCAATTCGCCGACACGTAGTTAGCCCCTGGCTTGGAGAGTGGCACGGTGGCGCCGGCTGTCGAGAAAAAGTGGCAATACCGTGTTCCTTTAATGATATGTGCGTTTATATTATTTTATTCATGTAAAATGTGAAATATTTTAATGACGTCTGTTTAGCAGAAAGTAAACTGTCTGATTGATGAGATATTGTCATTTTATAGATGAATTGTTTTGTATAATTTTGTCCAATGGGTGTTTCGAGGTTTCGCCTACAACTCATCTTGAATCATCAAGGGTTCATATCGGTCAGCTTTCATACTACACTCTATCGTGAGTGGAGCGTAGTCGGAAGGTCACGTGACCCCAGGCCTTGATATTTCATGATTCTACAATGAGGAACCTGCTGAAGTACCGCCGCTAGGAGGCGCTGTGAGCGGTTGGACATTTTTTCGACGTCTCGTCCGGGTTGCACTGCGTCAAGGACGTCGTGACGCGACGTCATTACGTTGCTTTGCTCTATTACTGACGGCTTCGTTACCAACCGCTCACAGCGCCGCCCTGTCGGGATAAATTGTGTTCGAATGGAATTATTTGTGGCTTTAAAGGGATTATCAAATTGTTATTCATTAAAAATAGAAAATCGTTGTGCATACTTGACATTCATCGATCAGATATCACCCATGATCACTTTGATTGGTTGATTGAAACATACACAGTATTATCATAGACAAGAACATGATTTTTAGCTGATGTTTTCTCCTGTATTTCCCGGTTATGAATAAAAAAATGCTTCAAGCAAAATGATTCTCGTTGAATCAGTTCTTAAAGTCCATGTTAGGGAAACCCACGTTTTACCTGCAGGTTAGCCTACCTGACATACTACCACGACAATAGCTCTTCCACTGTTCTCTTATTTGTAAGTGAGGATTTATAATTTGAAACACCCTGTATCCTACTTCTTGATTGACGACTGGTTGGTATAAAGTCACACGTTGAGTGTTTTGGTCAAAGTCGATCATCAATCAGATTATTTCACAAAGATGCATGCCACTATCACGTGACTTTCTTTATCTCGTGTTCGAACAAAACACGAATCGACGGCCAGGGTAGCTCTAATGAACGAATCATTTCATAGACCGAACTCTGTCCTGAGAAGCCTGTCGAGTGCCTAGTCGTGGGACGTGTATTCTCTGTGTTAAGATATAAGGCTGACCCTAACAATGACCTTTCCCATCAACCAATCATTCTACTCCTTAGTGAGGTAACAGACTCATGGCCAGTTATGATGACAAAGTCCACGTTCACCAAAAGCCATCCTGTATTCTCTGTGTTAAGATATAAGGCTGACCCTAACAATGACCTTTCCCATCAGCCAACCATTTACTCCTTAGTGAGTAACATGTCTTCTGATTCTGATTGGTTTCCACGATTAGGCACTTGCCAGTGGTGTGATTAAAAATACTAGGACACACGCAAGCAAATACATACAGACTGGTACCCGGTCTTCTGGGCAGCGTTCGGTGTACTGTAGAATGACGTCACTCGTCGGGAGTCCGCCATGGGGATGCCCAGAAGACCGGGTACCAGTGTAATCACAGTGTAAAGGACCAGGGTATTGCCACGTTTTCTCGACAGCCGGCGCCACCGTTCCATTCTCCAACCCAGGGACTAACTACGTTGTCGGCGAATTGACCTGATTTACTACGTACATTTTGTAATGCATTTTTGTAGCTCGTCATGCTGCCGCTAGGTAGCTCTCTCTTCGTCGGCAGTCAAATTACACATTGGAGACCGCATACCGTGATTCTTTTAGACTCATGACCAGTTATGATGACAAAGTCCACGTTCACCAAAAGCCATTCTGCATATGTCCTGTAACAGGAAGACTTGAATCCATAGTCCTTTTTACACTACGCAGAATTTTGGCCTGGATGAACCCTGCCAAGTAAAAGTTTGTAAGCAACTGTCGGTCATCAATCAGATTATTTCACATAGGAAAGTGACATGATATTGACATGCATCTAACTCGAGTTCGAACAGAAGTATGAAGAATTGACGGCTGGGGTAGCTCTCATGAATGTATGACTTCTAGTTTACAGACTCACAGTTGAGTTATGATGACAAAGTCCACGTTCACCAAAAGCTGTTAGGAAGATTTGAATCCATGATGTCATTCATTGCGGCGTATTTGCTCAACACTATATCGAGGTATGATTCATTGAATGTCCTCTTGCCATTTGCCGGTTGCTATGGGACCAAAAAACAAGCATCACATCCTGTATAATATGGACTCATTCCGTACAATCGATGTCAGTGGACCTCGTTCCAAGCTCAATCTTCACCTCTCAAAATAAACTGCAAACATCGTTTGTCAAATTGACGCCAAGCAACGTGATAGCCCCCCCCCCCTCATCCTGAGACTAAGGTAATTTCACTTGGCTGTTGCCATCCTATAAAGAAGAGATACGAGGGAGGAGAGTCTGAATGACTCTGTTTTGAGGGGATGGACTCCAGGCGACGCTAAACACTGGAGACGAGGTTGCGATAAAAACCAATGATGGCGATGATGGTCTGACTGCCTCCTATGAGCAGGAATACTTCATCTGCAAGCTACAAGGTGAGTAGTTACCTCAACTAGTCGTGACATATTCATTCCCAACATAACTCTAATCTCCACTGAGCGACTGTTAAGTTTTTATAACGCGGACTGTTGTCTGTACACGACACAGCTTGCCGACAAATCATGACAAAAACGAAAGTACATGTAAAAACATTTCTTCAGGAATCTCCGATTCAGGGTCCACTTAACAATTAGCCAAGGGGGGGGGGGGTTCATACCGATCTACGAATATTGTCAAAAATATATATATTTTTGCTATTATATATGCTTTTATCCACTCGCATAAACCTGGGCATACTATGTTCCCTCTGCTAGTGAAAGCCTTGTCCCATATTTATAAATCGAAGTTCAGCCTAAAATTTTTACTGAAAGCCGACTATTCGCGCCGAGTCAAAGATTCTACAGAACCTCTTCCGGGGCGGCCGCCGCAATGCATTTACCAGTTGTTGTTACGAATAAAAGGGGTCATTTTATTATTTTTTTTCACTTTGGACAGACGCGAACAGTCCACTTTAAATGGTATATGTAAGGATTTCACTTCACCAAATGCCAAGGTATATGCACAAAGCCACTTTACCCTTAGCAAAGTGCTATCCATAATCTAACTATGTCTAACTATATTTACTGCACTGGTGTCAGGATTTTTTGCTGCTGAGCTATTACATAATTACGACATCTCCAAATTTCCAAAATTTTGATGCAGATATATGACCAGATGTACTTCCATGTGAAACAAACCGTGTTGAAATTGGCCCAGTAGTACCCGTATTTGAAATATTCAAAGTATCAGGTGTAGATAAACTTATGTTTAATGGCTCTGTTGGGTTAAAAGGGCTGTACAGGCATTGACTGATGTTTATCTACAATTGATATCTTGAATATTTCAAATACTACCGAACCAATTTTAATGCGGTTTGTTGCATATGAAAGGAAAACTTGTTGGTCACATTTCTGCATCAAAATTTTGGAAATTTCGAAATATCAAAATTATGTAATTGCTTGTCGGAAAAAAAACTTGAAAATCAACACCTTTTATTTTGTGATTTTATTTTTATTTTTATAGTAGTTCTGACAGAACGGAAGTTTATAAGGATTTTGGTGCTAGTCTCATCAAAATCTGTCGAGTGGTTGCTGCTGAGATATTTGAGATTATCAAAATTTTGATATTTTGAGATTTTCACGATTTTTCACAAAATTCTGGTGTCCGTAGATAGAGCTGACCTCAAATCATAAAATTATGAAATTTTGGATGATTCGCATAACTGGCTAGAATTTACGCATATTTTTCATAATATCTACATTTTGATATTACGATATTTCTGCACAGTTAACCCCCAAAAGTTTCGAAATAAAGTAAACCTATAATCTGATGTTAGCTTTATCCAATGGTATGAAAATTTGTTGAAAAACGCGAAAATCTCAAAATATCACAATTTTGATAATCTCAAATATCTCAGCAACCACTCGACAGGTTTTGATGAAACTAGCACCAAAATCCTTAGAAACTCCCATTCTGTCAGAGCTACTATAAAAATGGAAATATAATTACAAAATAAAAGGTGTTGATTTTCAAGATTTTTTCTGATAAGCAATTACATAATGTTGATATTTTGAAATTTCAAAAATTTTGATGCAGAAATGTGACCAACAAGTTTTCCTTTCATATGCAACAAACCGCATCAAAATTGGTTCGGTAGTATTTGAAATGTTCAAGATATAAATTGACTCGGGACCCAGTCGTTGTGTCGCTCCGGCCGCCGCGCTACACTCCACAAACGACTGGAAAAGCAAGCTGCAAAATCAGCGTTTGTGGAGTGTAGCGCGGCGGCCGGAGCGACACAACGACTGGGTCCGAGTCTAGATATAAAGTGTAGATAAACATCAGTCAATGCCTGTACATGACTGTAGTACAAATGGACTTCACAACCAGAGTGAACTTCATATCGGCATTACGTATTCCTGGAAAATTAATGGAAGTTTTTCCTGTTGAAGTATTGATCCTCGTATTGATGTGAGGCAGTATGGATGTGATTGCCATCAATATTGTACATTGGGAAACTGTCCTTTTTCATACAATAGAGTGGTTGCCCAGTTTTCCGACGCCGACTCCGGCTTCAACTACCAGAATGAATTGCAGTCCCCTGTAGACATCCTTGGTAAAAACGATGTGATAGACGTTTGCAAATCGTAAAATACCATAACTTTGTGCCAGAATAATTTTCATCGTAATCGGAAGTGGCTATTTGAGCTAGAGTCTTCTAACGTATTTTGATTATGTATTAAATCACCTCTATGCGTTCAGCAATTTTCTGCACGATTCTACCTCAAATATGGCCGCCAAGCGGCCATCTTTGAAAATGGCTTTTGGCCAACATTTCATATCTTATTTTGTTTCTATCGATGTGGTATGTTTTGACTTTGAAGTTATAAGTATTTAGGTAGACTCTTGTAGGAAAGTAATAATGGTGAGTTCTTATATAGCGCTTCATAGCGTATTACGCTCTCTAAGCGCTTCACACATTATTACCCCAGCCTATGATTCAGAAACCTTTCTGTAGAAACCAAAGGGCAGCCACAATATAGCGCATACGATGGACATTTCAGGCCAGTTGAGAGTTACAGAGTGGCACGACCGGGGATCGAACCCGCGACATTCCGATCACGAGTCCACGGCCCTAACCACTATGCCACCGCGCTCCCCAAAAAGGACAGCAAGTTGACCGTCTGAACACAACCTTCCATTACTTGGTTTTGCTCATTCATTGTGAACTAGAAGTGACAACACAGCTCACAATAGGGCGGAGAGGGCTTTTTCAAAGGTGACTCTGGCATGTGCAGAAAAAATTCGATAAAAGTGGTTAAAAAGAACCTTTCTAATCAAAATAATTGAAAATTCAAGATATGATATGAAAGCTCCCGATTAGAGGAATACACTCCTATAAAAATTTTCACTGAAAACCTGCAAAAAAAAAGTAGCCAAAACATGAATTTACGAAATTCCTTCTATCAAAGGTGGATTTCACCGGATTTTCTGGACTTTGATATCACCAGATAGCCAGGAAAATTTGCTATCACATATGTTAGGCTCAGTCTCCTACATCGCAATGGTTTGGAGATATTCAAGAAAAACTGCTGTCCATTTACTTTTTTCCACGAGTGTACGTGTACCAAGTTTCAGATCAATAGCTCCAGCGGTTACGAAACGTGCCCTGCTAACGGACGACGACGACGGACGCTGCACCATTGTAAGAGCTCACCCTAGTGAGCTAAAAATGTACCTTCGCTCATCCCTTATGAATAATACCACAAACAAAGTTCTTATATCTGGTACGTTCCTTTGCAACATAAAGTATTGATTTCAAACTTGTTCGTTCACCCAGGTGAGCACATGGTCCATGGACTATTTTTTCCCGGTTTTATTTACAGGCAATATGGCGTCTGCTGACAGCGGTCTTCTCAAAGAACTTGAATGTCCCATATGTACCGAGACCTATGAGGAACCGAAAGTAGTTGGAAGCTGCAACCACTCGTTTTGTAAAAACTGCCTGAGGACTTATATACAAACGGCAGCAAGAGGTGGTGAGTTCCCGTGTCCTGTTTGTAGACAAACATGTCGGGTCCCACCGAACGGAGTGGACGGATTCACAACAAACTTTACTCTTGCAAATATCATTGAGAAATACAACGATGTTAGGAAAGGGTTAAATCAGATGAAATGGAAGAAATGTTCCTACTGTACCGACAATGGTAAGACTGTGGAGGCCTCCGTGTGCTGTCCGCAGTGTGATGGCATCAGTTTATGTGATGATTGCGGCCAAAAACACAAGGACCATCCCATGGGCGAAAGTCACGATATATATTCGTTGTGTGAACTTCATGGTAAACCACTCAGTCATCTCTGTACAAGCTGTGATCGTCCAATATGTGTTGTCTGCTTTGGTAAACATGCCGAAAAACAACATCACGTTGTGACTGACTACAAAGCTGGGCTCAAAACGAAGAGAAACAAGTTGGAAGAAGAATATAAAAAGGTTCAAGCGGCATCCCGTCCAATGAAGGCGCACGAAACTAAGCTGAGGGAAGTGTTGACAGAGATGACGACGACATGTGAAGAAAGGAAGAAAAACGCTGCCGTGAACGTCTGTGCAGGTAAACAAAAGGTTGAAGACACCATCCTCGAATGTTCAAAAAAGGCCGAGGATCTCCGATCCCAGTTGGCGCTGGTGGAACGGAAAAAGGTGGAACATGAAGGGCGGAAGAAGAAGCTACGAGAAATAGAGCAGCCGTTCCTTCAGAGTCTCGACCAGGAATGGCAACAAAAAACGGGAATGATCCAGGAGACCATCAAAGATGTCACAGTCATACAGGAAGAAATTCAAGCTACAAAACCGAAACGCGATGAATTGTTATCCGAGAAATTACTCAAAGCAGACCTCAGTGAAAATATGAGGCGTACTTACACCAGGATGATGGGGCTTTCAGATGCTTCCAAAAAAGACTGGGTGACGCCGTTTAGGGAGAGGATGAAAACAAATGATGACTTGTGTGAAGAATATGTCGCTTCTGCGGGGCGATTCTCATCCGCTTCACTATCGTCCAACCTAGAGGTTCCTGATGGGAGTCTAGTGTTCAGTGTCGCATTCATGTCTAAAGATCGCATAGCTGCATGTGTCAGGGTAGGTGGAGATTACAAGGTGTTACTATGGAACTTACCCTCTCTGGCCGCTAAGGTTATAATGCAAGAGAAAGCCGTCATACCTTACATTGCTGCATTAGGACAAGATCATCTAGTTGTCCTGAGAAGGCGATCACCGATCCTTACCGTCATGGATGTCGTCAGAGATACGAAGAGGGAAATCGATGTGAAGCTCTCAGATGAGGTGGTGAGGTTGTGGTCGGTTGAGGGTGTTAGTCATGGAAACTTCTTGGTTTCACACGAACCAAAGCCTTTTCATGTTCTGTTGATCGACAGTGAAGGTAAGGTACTCCAGGATATCGAGACCGGTCAAGGATATCGATTAGCATTCTGTAGAATCACAGGTATGGTTGTCATATGTACCAATCATGCCGACACAATCTCATGCTACCAGGTGGGTGAGAACAGCCTGACTAAGGTCATGTCAGTACCTCATGGGGTGAAGGGGTTCGAATGTTTTGATATCTGTTCAGGTACATTTGGGGAGATATTCATTGTTGGGAGGATGGAAGGCGATAAACCACGAGAGGTCAGGGTGTATCAACCTGACATTGATGCTGACAAGAAAACAGTGTCGATGAAACAAATAGAAATCAATGGTGAACAGATGAGGGCCTACGACTTTCCAAAATGCTCTGTGAAAGGAAATAGACTAGTGATATGTTATGAAGACAAAGTCCACGTACTTGACCTCTTGGTTTAAGACAAATGGAACATCTCATCGACGTTAGATATGACGCTACAAACTGACGCCATGAGTTTATCGTAAGATATAACTTACAGATCGATCACGTGACACTCGAGTGATGAAACTCCCAACATGTTGTTAAAATAGAAAGGTTGAAATCTAATTTCAAGTGACAGTATTTCAACTCTTGCTTTAAGAGAAACCAATTCTTTTCACGTGGTTGAAAAACCTAAAATATGTTGCGGATTTTGAAGATACAGTTTGACCGATAATGGGCCAGCGATCAACGGCATGCGCATGCGTATTTGTATTTGTGTTTCATCTTTCCGTCAGGGCCAACACTATAGCATTATTGGCCCTGGTAAGTACGGAGAAGGCCATCACAAGCTACTCATGTTCCTCGCTTGGATGTCGTCTTTTACTTGCCCTTCCAAAGACACAAGGTACAAGGCACCATGGCTTACTGTCCCATATTTTAGGTAGATTCAACCACAAGAAGAGAATTGGTTTCTCTGAAAGTAAGAGTTGAAATATTGTCACTAGAAGTTAAGATTTCAACAGAAGAATTACAGGGAGCAGAGGAAAAACACACGATACGGTGTAGCGTTATTGAATGTTCACCGTTTGTGAGTGTTTCCCCACTATTGTCGGACGGAATAAGCTGCGGCTTGACAATAGGGGACACACAGAGAAACGTGTCGATCTATCTCCCGGCGTTTTCCAAACAATAAGGGGAAACACTGACATACGGAAACACGTGCAGATGCCACACCTGTAAAGTTATTTCATTTAGAACAGACAATAATCATAACTTGAATTTGATATAGATGTTCTGGTAACCTTAGATTCTTAAAATGCGTTACCAATCCGACACTGGTCTCTACCCGACATAAAAATACTTACATATTGTGTACGGAAAACAGGTCTGCTGTTATTTCTGTTTATGATCATATGTTTTTATCAATTTCATATTTTGAACATCGCGTGTTCTGCCCTGACCACATCTATTTCGCATACTTAAGTTTATCTTTATCAGACTTAAGGCCTAGCATGGCCTCCTAGGATGCCTAGGTTACATAATAATGTATGATAATGTCATTTTAATGATATGTGTGTTTATATTATTTGATTCATGTAAAATGTGAAATATTTCAATGACGTCTGCTTGGCAGAAAGTAAACTGTCTGATTGATGAGATATTGTCATTTTATAGATGAATTGTTTTGTATAATTTTGTCCAATGGGTGTTTCGAGGTTTCGCCTACAACTCATCTTGAATCATCAAGGGTTCATATCGGTCAGCTTTCATACTACACTCTATCGTGAGTGGAGGGTAGTCCGAAGGTCACGTGACCCCCGGCCTTGATATTTCATGATGCTACAATGAGGAACCTGCAGAACTACGGCCACTAGGAGGCACTGTGAGCGGTTGGAGCTTTTCTGGCGTCTCGTCCGTGTTGCACTGCGTCAAGGACGTCGTGACGCGACCTCATTACGTTTCTTTGCTCTTTTGTTGACGTCTTTGGTACCAACCGCTCACAGCGCCGCCCTGGCGGGATAAATTGTGTTCGAAGAGAATTATTTGTGGCTTTAAATGGATTATCAGTTTTTATCATATTCTTTAAAAATAGAAAATCTTTGTGCATACTTTACATTCATCGAACAGATATCATCCCTGATCACTTTGATTGGTTGATATTATCATAGACAAGAACATGATTTTTAGCTGATGTATTCTCCTGTATTTCTCGCTTATGAATAAAAAAACGCTTCAAGCGAACTGATTATCGTTGAATCAGTTCTTAAAGTCCATGTTTGGGAAACCCATGTTTTACCTGCCGGTTACGTGACATAATACAGGGTGTTACAAAACACCTCCACGACAAACGCTGGTATTCATAAAAGCTAGCGAATGCTCTAACTTCAGGCTTTGTAGCAGATTTACATTTTAATTTGACCTCGCTGTACAAATCTTAAGTAAAAGCATAACAGTGTTAATCTAAGGGTCCCAAACCTTTTACTGGTGAAAGGGACAGACTACAGGTGGATGTAACATGTTAGGACTGTTCATCCCCGGAGGGGCCATGTAGGTCCATGCATGGGCGTGGCCCAAAGTTGGGTGGCCACGCCCATCTACCACACTTTCGGCCCCTTATTCTCTTTCCTGCACACAGGTCCCAAAGTTTTTATTGCTGATAATTGACATGGGACATTTGAAGATTGAAAAACAGCTGCACTTTGCTCATTGGGATCTTTTTGTAGGACTGAGCAAGGACCCAGTTTCCAGGTCACAGAATTAGCATTGCACACAACTTAAGGTGGCGCTGGTGTCAGCCTACATGGAGGGCCCATGATTTTTTTCAGCTTAGGTTGTTGTCCTCCAAGGATAGTTTGACAAACAGTTGTTTCCAGCTTGGGACCTCAGTGTAGGTTGAAATAAGGAGCAGTAAAAAGTGGTAGGCCTAGGTCTCATTTAGGCCCCCAAAAAGGGGCGTGGCCTGCTCAGCCAGGGAGGGGTTAATCGTCAAGGTCATGACTGATTTTCCTATTCCAACCCCAAACTCAATTATCATGAAATATGAAGAAATTTGGAGATGGTGAAAAGTCCACTTATGCTCATCCAGGCTAACCTGGGTTTTGCGCTTAGTTCGCACGGCTCACACCACAAACCCCAGGCCCACTCCAGAAGAAAATCTGTCAGGAATGCTGTTCGCTGCTCTTGTGGTGCACCCCCACTGCAAATACGACATGATTGTTTTTCAAATTAATAAAAGTTGTTGTCAACAAGAAACTTTCGTCCGATAATTATAGCCTATAACTAGATCGCAGGAAAAAAATAGTTTTTTGTTTATTGCTGTTTTTGCATAAATACATCATATCGTCAGGAATGGTTGCTTGATGAAACAGCCCAATCTCGACCAATCAGATTTGTATTTACATCGCCATACAAGAGCCGAACCCAGAAGTAAATATTACTGCACCACACATGCCTTCGGTGTCTGTAACGCAGTCTCTGATTGGCCACCCTGTTGATCTGTGGCGGCTGACACGAATTTCATTGGATTGAATCGGCGGTGTTGGTGTGGAGTTAATGGAATGCCATCACCGCCGGTAAATCGGCATGCTTATGCCACTTTTTGGGCTGAATTGGTATTTCGACAGAAATACCTTGTTTTTCGGCAGTCAAATTACCCATCAGAGACCGCATAGGCCTACCGTGGTCCTTTCAGGTCACCGACTCATGATCAGTTAAGAGAACAAAGTCGACGTTCACCAAAAGCTCTCCCCTGTCAAAGAAAGAGTCGAATCCAAGATCTCATTGCATTGCGGCCTATTTGCTCAAAACTATCGAAGTAATGATTCATCGAAACACCTCTGGGCTATTTCCCGGTAATGGGACCAACAAAAAACGAACCATCACATCCGGCATGTTGACTCATTCCATACAATCGATATAACTCGACCTCGTTCCTGGCTCATTCTCCTGTGGCCTTTCAAAACAAACTGCAAACCTCCGTTTTAGTTTGTGAAGATGTACGCCTATGGCAAGCCGTTTGTACATTTATTAGAGAAACCCGGTATTTCTAAGAAAAACTTGGTATTTCGATCGAAAAAACCATGTATTACGCCGAAAAACATGGTTTTAAGGCGAATTACTTGGTATTTCGACAGAAATACCTTGTTTTCGCTTAAAACATGGTATTTCCATGAAAAACTATGTAATTCAGGAGAGAAACAAGGTTTTACGGCCGTATCTTGATAGAACCTGGTAATTCTACCGAAAAACATGGTTTTTCGCGAATTACCTAGT
>NMRB01004682.1:6153-22637 GCA_002633025.1 Notospermus geniculatus
GCCTTGGATGCTCGGCTTGGTTCTCTCTCTTCTGTACCTGCCTTGGATGCTCGGCTTGCTTCTTTCTCTTCTGTACCTGCATTCAGTTCTTATTCATGGACCGTGCATCCGTAAACTATAAGAAAATGAAAAGTGTGGCCATGCTGGTTTGCCCTTATTTGGAAAAACATACTTTGAAATCATTATTGAGTCATCTTCTTGTCAAAGCTTTGTTTCTCAGGTTTCACTAAAGATTTACAGACATGACTGAACTAAACATCTGACGTTCTGTTTCGAAAGCCAACAGAACTTGATATATTACAAATATTGTTCTTGATCGAATCCTTAACATTCCATGATGAATGGTTTGGCCCAGAATGTTTTCCCCCTGAGAACCTCTAATGACTTCATTTGTATTCCAGTGTAGAAGATTATAGACTGTAACTTAAAGTAAATAAATATTTTCAGGTAATCTAACTCCTCTTTGGTGTAGGTACTTTCTATGTAAACGTTCATCTTCAAAAGGACCTCTCTCTGGACATTTCTTCCCCAAGACAAGAAATCCTATCGCACTGTTTCCCCAAACAATGCTAAATAACGTGCAGCAACATAGGGAAAAAAAATTCTGAATTGAGGTTCATGTGATTTCTTTTATTTGCATAAAGGTCCACGAAATTGACATTTTATTCTTCCCCATCTAAGCTTCCCCTGCCAGTTTCTTCTGGATCAGCTCTTGAATGGTCATGCCACTCTTTGCAATGTCCTCCAGACCTGAAAGCATGAAAGTAGATGTTCTCAAATACTTTGTACATAGATGCCGTTGTTAACTTATGTACCGGTATCTGATGTTCAGGGCCCGGTTGCACGAAACTCACGACAGCGCTATCTTGGTGTTAGCGCTATCTTGATGTTAAATGA
The DNA here is from genome assembly GCA_002633025.1 of Notospermus geniculatus. Classification (NCBI taxonomy): domain Eukaryota; kingdom Metazoa; phylum Nemertea; class Pilidiophora; order Heteronemertea; family Lineidae; genus Notospermus; species Notospermus geniculatus. Next base: position 7,051 of record NMRB01004682.1, read on the forward strand.
CGTAAAAGAACAATGGATTTTTACGTCATCTAACATGAAGATAGCGCTAACACCAAGATAGCGCTGTCGTGGGTTTCGTGCAACCGGGCCCAGGAGTACAAGTCAAGACTACATGTATTGTGGAGCGGACATGCAGGACCATATTCTAGAAGCTATTGTTTCCAGGGCAGAAAACAAAAGCATGAAGTGGACCTTAAGGATGCTTCTAGAATATGCACCCCTGAGGTTATTTGAGGCACTCGGCACTAACTCCCTTTGGGCTGTGGCAGAGAGCAGCACTAAGAACCTCATGGTTCATTGATATTTTCTCACAATGAGAAAGTGGGAATGATCTGAAATAGAGGACTTTGCACTCTAAATAACCGCATTTACTCATAAATCTCCACCAGTGGTTGGATCACAGACAAGGTGACACACCAATACTTCATAATCCCAACCATGACCCCGGGGAACTTACTGATGCAGTTGCCAACAATTAGCAGGAAACCTTTGCAGCATTTAACTGCTTTATCAGGACAAGCCTCTCGGTAAGGCACCAAATAGTACTCTGGTACAAGTTTGGGCTCATTCCTGAAATAAAAGATACATGGAGTCATACCGTATTCTGGAAGGTGTTCACCCTTAGTTGTGTCAAAAGTAGCGGAGTGTTGGTTGGTTGTGCATCCACTCGAATTTGATTCAAATTCCTTAAATACCCAATGAATCGACATGAAGACTGCTGGAAATTAAACCAGCCTGGTCACTGGTGATTAAACCTATGTAGATTGATTCTCCGTAACTTGGTAGTGTAGATTCAATGCCCATACATACCAGTAAACTGTCTCATATACTGTACAACTCATAATGAGATGACATCTTTTGGCACCGGTCTTTTTTGTTGCCGACTTCACCACTTGCACAGTTTTTTGGCGTGATCTCTGAATCATCTTAACAGGTATTTCATCTTCACAACACCAGTGGCTGGAAGAGTGTAAGGGATCAGACAAGGATAAAAAAGGAATTTTAATACTGGGCCCAAGCAAAGATTTCACTCCCCTTTATCGAATGTATTGCGGACTTTCTTATATTCAAGTTTTTTGCATAGGACAGATGTCAGATGAAAACCTGATCAATGACCCCACTGTGAGTGGAATGCCCAAGTTTTTTGATGAAAGACCCCGTTATCAGCCTAGGATGAGAGAAAGAAGACTTACCTATTGTCACCAGTCCTTCTATTCCTTTCCACTATTTCCTGGAGAGCTTTAGGTAGCTCTGTACCATGGACAACAGCAACCACAGCAAAAAGAAACACGAGAATTGCAAGACGTTCCATTTTGGAGTCACCGAACTCCTGTCTTGATTAAAATGGACAAATGTGACTCAAGTGAGAGGATTTTTTCTGTCAGACTGGGAATAATATTCTGTTTATCAAAGATCCAATGTAGTTTATCATATCAAAGGTAAAAAGAATTGAGGGAAATGACATAGGCAAAGGAAAGTGATTCTTTGGTTCTCAGTCAGTTTACCGGTAGTCCAAATTAGCCCATCTCGACTTCTCAGCAGGTCATTGGCTGCTGATCTAAAGTTTCAGTTCTGATGACATCTGCCTTTGGGGCAGATCCAGGATTTTTGCAAGGGGAGGGCTCAGGTGAGGGATGGATTCTCTCACTTAGCATTTTAGAACCTAAACGCTCCTAGATGCAACGTCAGGCCTATCCTGACAAAAGGAGAAAGAGCAGGGTGTGTAGACCCCCTGCCTCCAAGATCTGCACCTGGCCTTACGTTGGCGTAGAGGGCCAGTTGTCGTCACATTTTGTGTGACAGTAAACAAAGAATTCTTCATGAATCAGGCCCATTTTTTCCTTATCAGACACTTGGTGGCATCGCAACATCTGCAGAGGAAGACTGTCAGAATGTGGGTCATTCAAGGAAGTGACGCTAATGGTTTGATAACTTGCATACCTGTCGCAATACAGTCATGTTGTCTCCAGTTTTTCTCTGAAGTCATTTTAATGGAAAAATTTCACGTAAGGGACACACTCCACGTGAGCTGCTGCAAAATCATGTCCGTAGTGAGACGTACCGGTACTTCACTGCGGACAGGAATATACGTAGACCCTGGAGGAGTACTGTGTATATTTATAGATCGCGGCATGCAGGGCTGGCCTGATACAGTAGTTTTGCAGTAGCTCACGCGGAGTGTGTCCCTTATAATTCCACATGAACAAATGAGAAGTGTGCCATCTTTACCTCCATCAGTCAGATACTTACATGTATGTGGCAGTGTAATTTGTAGACTTTGGATACCCCCTGTGAAACTGAGTATTGCTACAGTAATGAACAACAAAAATACAACGTGTATCAGACATTTATAGTACTTTGTTACATCATAGTTCTTTAGGTCATGACAGTGAGTATTGTCTATACAGGTACAGGTACTTGCCTTACATGTACATCAATTTACAAATAACAACTTTAACAACGTCTTTAAACACCTCTGCAAAAAGTCAGAGACAACTTTTCTTAATCTGCAAAAACACATTGTAAAATATGAATGAAATATGGCACTTGTTTGGACAAAGTCAACAAGCAAGTTTCAAAACTACATTATACATAATGTCATACATATACATTTATGAACTTATCAACCCATACATGTATATCTCATAAAAGAACAACAAAAATGAAAGTAACTACAGTAGATGCTCCTTCGTACAGCAGTTTGGGAGAAAACACACTCCAAACAAAGAGATGATATCTTAGAGCTGTTGCTAACAGTGTATAGATGGCTAGTGGTAGCGATCGACTTAGACACAGAGTGAAACTAACATCATAAACTGCAGATGTATACCTGAAACGACAAAAAACAACGTATCAGTACATTTCACAATATAGGGATTAATTTTCTGACACCAATTTGACTTCTAAATTCATTGCCATGAAGTGGTATTTGAAATGTCAAGTATTAGGTTTCCTGGGCCTTTGGCAATCAAACCATGAAATTAAGAAGTAGGCCTACTGTAAAGCCTGAAATTTTCGCGAGCGTTTTATTTTCATGATGAGGGGTCAAAACACGAACTTAAATCGCGCGAAAATCGCTGGCCTTAAAAATTTCTGAAGCTCAAGGGCCATATTGCGAAATTTATTCTTCACGAATTTGTGAAGTACCGGTACAAAAATCGTGAACAATTAGCGCCACGAAAATTTCCCGGTTTACAGAATCACAGCAATACAAAAGAATGAAACATACTTTTCCTCTCCATCTGGTATGGCCAAATATTTCTCACATAGCACCGATATCAGACTGACCAACCAGAATAACGGAGATGAATATGTTGAAATGGCCATTAGCATTCCAATGATTTCAGGGTTGTAGCTTTCCAAACCGACATAGCCAGCGGATACATCTATGGTTGCCAAGCTGTTGGAGTTTCCCTTGGAATAAAAGTGAGAAAGTTTTCAGCAAATCATCCATCTTTCACTAAGTGAACTGTCGATCTAAAGTGAAAGTGACGTTTTCATATTTGCGTAATTTTAACTGAAACTTATATCATTACAAGCAATAAACCTGTCAAATCCTGAAGTCATACAGAAAACCCTGTCACATGGCTGGGTATTCACCGGAAAGCACTCATTGAGAGCTTCAAATATAAGATGAAGTATCAAGTGAAGAAAGATATCCCATTCCCAGCCAGGCTATTTGATTGTGACTGACTTACCTGAAAATAAAATCCTGCTTGTCCAAACCAAACATAGAGTAGAGTCAATGCCGATACACTGAGATTCATGTGATGTACCAAATGCTTTGAGATGATATACTCCACGATGACAATCATAGCAAATGCAACGATATTATGTGGACGAATAAGTAACATTATAACTAATGTCAATATGGCATGAACACGTCTTGGTAGTGTAGCACTGAATGTCTTGAAGTATGCACCCTGTTCAGGATTGTCACGGTGTAGAGTCATTTTCACATAGACATACCAGACAAAGGTGTAGATTATCACTACAGCAAAAAGGCCATAAACAGCTTGAGCTTCCTTTGCACCGCTGAAATGAAATGAAAACAAATTTTATATGTTGAGAAAATTTGTCATTTGTTGGTTAATAATCCAGCAATGGTCAAGAATGCTTGTTTGTAATCCCCCTGAACACTGCCATTAGTACGATGGCATGGCACATCCCATGGATGTCTAAATCTAGAAAGAGAACCGGGATTCTTACTTATTCATATCACTGTACATGCCAGGAATGTGAACAGCACCATTAGCAGCTCGGAAACAATACACTCCAATAGCAGCACCGGCTAAAGTCACCCTGTAGACATGGTCTTGATGAGTCCTCCATTGGATCATAATCACTAACAGCAATGATACGCCCACCAGGAAGGACAAAATCATCTTCTGCTCTGGTCTGAAATGGAGTGGAAAACTAAAATTTCTAACACCAAGATTTTAGGACATTTCCGGTTTAGATCTCTCAGCTCTCTATTAAATATCTCTTCTAACTTACCTAACGAGCCAATCTCCAATATCAGGAAGATGAAGCCACTTGTCCCCCGTCTGGTTCCATGAACGTAGAAGCCGACAAAGGCAAGCACTGACAACAGACAACATGACACACCGATAGTGGTTGACTTGTCCTCTTTTATAATCACGTGGAAGATGATTGGTCTGATCACATGATGACTCTGATGATGAATGTGCACGGGATCTCCGTCGTCTCTCTCTCTCTACATTACGAGACACTTCAACAGAACGAGCCGATTCCTCGCCATGTTTTCTTCGATAGGGCTTGTGATACATGTAGTCTTGAAGGGCATTACCGCTGCACTTCAGGAACATGAAAAAGTTGACTGTCTGTGTCGACAAATACCAGGTTTGATGCTCCTCTTCCACAAAACTACTCGACAGAAGGCTGAACGTGTGACAAACTGTTCCAACGATCAGGAAGAGTTCCAATCGATTTTTGGATGCCATGGACTGAAAGTGAATTGGAAGATTCTGATTACTAGTAGATGTTTAGTAGATTGCTAGTGGATTTTTAGTTATTGAATACTTATAACGACAATTCCATACCTCATCTCCAATCCTTACCTTAAACAGTTGAAGGAGAGTCTTTCTTGACATTGTGAACACCAGAAATCCAGCCAAACCAATAAGAGCAGCATACAGCCCAAGCAAACTGAGAATTCGGTAGACGTCCAGAGTACAGAGGAGATCACTCCGGTAAGGACCAGTGCAGGTCACAAAATGAGCGGTCGGAAACACAGCGATGACCACTACGAAGAGACCAATGGCTGCTGCACTGACATTAAGTGAGAATTTTGTTCGATTTATGTGACAGTGGAGAAGAGACAATAATACCTGCAAATATATGAAAAGTAAAGTGGGGTTCATTGGCATACGGATTTTGTCCGATTCAGGTCCGTAAAAAATCGATGAAATTGACTTTTGCATTGTCGTATCTGGAAAACTAGGGGCAAACTGCCTGAAAATGGACCAGATCCATGGGGAAATGAATAACGCTTTTAAGACATAATCTGTTATCTTCATAACTAATGAAAAGGGACAGCTAAAGTCTTGGAACTTTCTTTACAGACAAAATCAAGAGATATGTGGGGAACTTCCTACATCATCTCTTTATACTGCACCACATTCAAAAAGACATCAACATTAGACATAACTGAAAATTCACTTTCCTTGACAGCTAAGGCCCCCTACTTACCATCCAGAGGATCAGTATACCAGTCACCAAAGCCTGGAGATCATACTTTGATAAGGTACTGGCCAACCTTCCTCTCATTCCAGTCATCGCCTTCAGATATTGGTTGGCGACTTTGTTTCCCAGATGTTCAGCGTTGACTTCAACCTTTTCCTCATTTTGCTGCAGTTTAAGCCACTCAGCATGTGCTCCCAAAGCTCTCTTGTACATCAGGTAACTTTCATCTACAACGGTACAAAAACAAACAGGTCATGCACAAATATTCTACCAGGCTTATGGATCCATAAACCAGACGTGATTGAGAAAGAGATGGCAAATCTTATGACGGGTAACTGATGATAATGACTTTACATGAGAATCTGAAATCAAGGGGATAATTGTCATCACCCCCTGAGAGAGAGGGCAACAAGCTACAAAAAATCCGTACCCATGATTAATTACCTGATTTATAATTGTGATCATTTTGCCGGAATACTTTTGCAAGTTGAAATGTGTTCCTCTGCATTGCATGTAGTTTGGCTCTCATTGGCAGACCATAGAGAGCCCTCGGTGATGCTGCTCCAAGGCTATTTTGAGGAATAGGTAATCCAAACAACAAGGATAATACAGGAGCAATGTCGATCTGGTAGATCTCTTCCACTCTTTCGGAATCTGCATTAAAAAGATAGTCTTTGAATACATGTTTGCCAAAATTATGACAACTAACTGCTAGATACAGTTCCTGAATGGAGACTCCGCCAGAAGAACACCTCCTTATTCAGGACACTGATTATTTGTATTCATTTTAGGCTCTTTAATGAAGAAACCTCTCAATTAAGGACATCATTCATCAGTCCGAAAGTTGTCTTTAATAGGACATAGGAAAGGCTTTTAAATATCAGATTGTATGCCATCACAAGTTATCAAGACCTGATATCTTTGTCCTGGGCTCATATCAGATTATTCTGAGAATCCACTCAGAACTTACCAAAGCTTTTCTGTCCCTTGACTTGTGAACTGAGCATGACAAGAGGCGTGACTATTTCACTGGTGGAGGCACCGCCATGGCTGCCTTGATCACTCATACCATGGTCTCCACACAAAACAAACAGGCTCGGCTGTAGTTTATCTTCATCCTAGTAAAAGAATTACACAGATATCAATGGAAAATGAAGTTATATTCATTTTCAACACTATTAGTACCCGGTACCGGAATTAGAAACCTCTACATTTCATCAACAACAAAGAAAGATACAGAAGGCAGTGTTACAACATACCTGTTTATTCAATGCTGTGTACACCTTTTGGATGACAGCATCCATCTCTTTTAATTTGGGCTGAATCAATGGGCTGCTGGGTCCAGCCAGATGCCCGATATGATCCAGTCCGAGGTAGTGGAGAATCATCACATCCCAGTCTTCCTTGAGTAACTCACTGTTGATGTGACGACTCACATTATAATCGACCTGAAAGACAAGAAATAAGTTAGGAGCATCAGCTGCAAATTCCTTGTTTATACATCCATCATCGTCACATGCTGTAATTGTAACGTACCTCTGTGTAATCAGTTACAAAGAATGATGTAGTTCCATCTGTCCGCAGAAAATGATTTGGAAACAATTTGATCCATGTGTCGTCACCGTAAAAGACAATTTTCCTCCCAGACCGATGCAACTGAGTGATCACGTTGTCTTCATGCAGTTTACCAGAATCAAAGTTCAAAACAACATCCACAAAGCCAGGGATTCCACCTGTCGTGAGAGCCTGAAATTTGAAATAGATTTTTTGCAGGAGCATGATGAACAAAGCTGTTAGAATCCATTGGTTTTTTGGAAGGGATAAGCCACACAAATGTAACTTATTAGGTTGCTGGAAGGTCAGTTGTTTTCTCCAAAATTACCAGTATTTTACTTCAGTTTGCTAGCATTCATCAGGGGGTAAATGGCACTGAAGCATTCAGAGATATTGGACTTCACTACTTCAGGCATATGACACGTAATGAGTAACATACAGACCTTGATACGTGGCATTGTGACCGTGGGTGGATGAGCCTTGGCGATAAAGTTCAGGCTGCGTCCATTCTCCAGCAATCTTCTGGTATACGGCATCCATCTACCAGCATCCCCGAACACAAAATCTGCCCTCAGAGCATCAATCACCATGAAAACCAGTTTACTATACACAGGACCTTGTAATCCAGACTGAGATGAGTTTTGCAATGTTTTTCCATCAAGAAGATCCTGAATAATGTCCGACGTTGGTTCTACAGGAGCATCTCCAGGAACAGCAAATCCCGGGACAATGTTTTTAACAGGGAAGTAGCCATAGAGAAAAATAAGCAGTCCAATAACATGTAGGCAGATGCAGAGGTAGAGAATCAGAGCACTAAAATTCTTCATTTTATCAGTCAGTGATTCATTTATGAAGTCTGAAAGCAAAAAAATGTGAATACTGGCATGCAGCAGTTATGGTAATGGAAGCTAAAACATCTAGGAATCTAGGCCTATGGTGGTAGTCCTAGGCTGGGCCTAGATGGAGCAGACTGCCACTTACTAACCTCAATTTTTGACAGGCCTCCTTTTTGAGACACACCTTGTAGGCCTTTACCGGTACCGGTATGTGAAGTCTCCCTCTTGAGAGTGAAGTCTCCCAAAAGGGGCTGTTCACTTAAGGCTCAATTGTACAATATAAATCTAAGAATTACATTGCCCTGGCCTTTTTCTTGCTTATGTCATACTCCCCTCACGCCTGACTGCACAAGCCTCTACTGGAGTCTACTCAGGCCAATAGGCCAAAAATGTGGTTCTTGGGATTTTGTAAAATTGACCCTTAAGTGAACAGCCCCTTTTGAGGAGGGAGACATTATATTATTTCTCCCTAATTTTAGACCCAAGTGTGAGCCCTGACGGGTAGCCTACCGGTAGGCCTACTGGTATGTTGAAAGGTGTAACTGTAGCGTAGCAACAAGCACAAAACGGAGAAGTATGAATTCAGAAATTGGACTTTCTTCACCCTGACTTCAACATGGCAAAGTGACAGACCTGTGCAACAGACACCATAAACTTTAAGTCGATCTGTCGATTAGCATGATTAGGCCTAGGCCTAGTCAGGTTCCCAATGATCTATAAACCAACCAAAGCTGTTCAAATCACTCAATGGCAACTCACATGTATGTATCAGAGTAGGATCGACCACCGACTTCCGCACATTTCCAAGCTTGGCACTTTGCGGCCATGTCGATTTAGAGGAATCGGAGGAATCGAAGGAATCAGAGGAATCGGGCTGGAAAATCCAGAAAATCACCGTATGATAAAGTATGAAATTACCAGAATGGAAAAATCACAACATTTCCTGTGCTATTGAGTTGTTATAATAAACTCATCATGATCGAGGTTGGTGATAAGAGAGTCTGATGACTTGAGAGCCGAATGCAAACACTTTAGGAGAAAAAGGGCCGAACTGCAAGTCCCACTAAAGCTATTATGATATTAACACGATCACGTGGCTGTATTTATATATTTAGTACATGATAGCGTGTGATCGTGTGTGACTGATGAGCTGCACACTGTATTTTCCTCTGATTCCTCCGATTCCTCTGATTCCTCTAAATCGACATGGCCGCACTTTGCCCGGCTGCACCATCATCACCATCACTTTTCTGCAAAATGCATACACATCCCGGGATGCACATAGGCTAGGCCTAATAGGCCTTATCGCACCTAGCACATGGCTAATCAGCATAAAATCAGCGAAGCGGAAAGGGCCCGAACATCAGCGCCCCCGCAGTACATTCAATTTACCCGCAATTTTTGGTACACTGATGTGCAACACACTTTATGGGGAGTGATCCCCCCGGGATGTTAAGGAACGTTCTAGAATACGGCCCATTATATTATTTCTCCCTAATTTTAGACCCAAGTGTGAGCCCTGACGGGTAGCCTACCGGTAGGCCTACTGGTATGTTGAAAGGTGTAACTGTAGCGTAGCAACAAGCACAAACATGACAAAACGGAGAAGTATGAATTCAGAAATTGGACTTTCTTCACCCTGACTTCAACATGGCAAAGTGACAGACCTGTGCAACAGACACCATAAGTCGATCAGGCCTAGTCAGGTTCCCAACAATCTGACAATGATCTAACCAACCACAAAACACAATACTGGTAGGCCTATAGGCTAATGAGTATAGGCCTAGGCCCTAGGCTTTCCAGTTGACCGAGCACAAACCTTCCTTGTGTTTGCTAGGCCTAATCATAATATAGGCTCTTCAAATCACTCAATGGCAACTCACATGTTAATCAGAGTAGGATCGACCACCGACTTCCGCACATTTCCAAGCTTGGCACTTTGCCCGGCTGCACCATCATCACTTTTCTGCAAAATAATGCATGCACATCCCCGGGAAGACTCCCGGCATCCCACCAAATGAAGTGACCAATAGGCCCATGTAAGATCAGAATAGTAGCTACAAAAGGCCTAATTACGTTATTTATTTGTTCATCGGCAGGCACTTTCAGATTCCGTACATGCCGTAGTTGTTGGCAGCTCATGAGCTACATCGTCGTCCATCACATGTAGCCCTATACACATACAATGTATCAACACGGAAAATGTATGTACGAACCGCCTGAGGACAGGGACCAGGGGTTTACGGTCGTTTCCTTACACGACTTTTTCGCACAGAACGACCAAACCCGCGAAACGAAACTAGCAATCGATGAATGTAACGAAAAGACAGTGTAACGAAACGACCTCATACCCAGGGACCAGGGACTAGAAACCAGTCTAGGCTTACTGCTTTATCTTACACATGTTACACACACCACTGACATGACTGACCATGCCATGACCACATGGCATGCATGGTGTGGGTGGCCTGCGCGTGCTCCTCGTACTTCCACAAATCGTCAAAGTTCAGTTCTCTCTCTTCACTCCTTGATATTGATTTTGATTAAATAAAATTTTGTTTCATAAAAAATATGGTAGGCCTAGGCCCTACCGGTAGTGCTATTATTCAATGGGTTTATTTTGTTACACTTACAGAGACTGAAAAGAGAGTGGCCTCCTCCTAGTAGGCGTACTGTTAGTGTTAGGCCTACCATGCCTACTATACTAGGCAGCGTGTCTAGGCCTACCTAGAGGCCTAGGGGCCTAGGCCAACTACTAAAATAGGCCTAGGCTTAGGCCTAGTTTAGGCCTAATCAAAAGGATCCCTGTTTCAGTTACGCAATACTTCTCTAGACTCTACCAGCTCTACTTTTCATCGGAAACCATTGACATCGCTCCGATGTCCTTCTCTGACTCTTATTTGATTTGTCTCTCCAATCAAGTAAATAAGGACATTTCTTTCGTTCAACTGTCGAGTAAAATGGGGAACAATTTTGTATGGGGACGTTTTTGTATTGGGACGTTTGACTGGAGTTGCCAGGACGTTCTGGCATTGGGACTTCTTGACTGGATACTGCCTGGCCTAGCTTAAGATAAAAATCAAGTGAAGTGCAATCAAAGTAAGTACCGGTAGGCCGAACAAGGATTAAGAACTCCTATCTATCTCTTTCATTTCAGAATCATTTGTCATCATGGTAGATGGAAAGGACTCGCTGCAGAATGTTCTCAGTGGCATCTCGTTCACAGTCTCCAGTAGTGAAGACATCCAGCGGTTGAGTGTTAGAGAGATAACGAATCCACAGTCATTTGATGATTTGGGTCATGCTACATCTGGGGGCCTGTACGACTCGGTGTTAGGTAGGCCTACCGTACATCATCTAGCATTGAAGAACCGGTTTAAAAATCCATATTTTATGATACAATTACAATAGAGTTGATTCCCATTTATTTCATAAGTTCACATTTCTAGGCCCCACTGAGAGAGATGATGTCTGTGGTACCTGTGGCCTTGGTGCTGTCCACTGTCCAGGACACATGGGACGCATTATGCTACCTCTTCCAGTCTACAATCCAGTCCTATTCAGAATCTTAATGAGGGTAGGTACACAATTATGAGGATGCAGTCTACAAATACTTCATGATTATTGTCCATGAGCATCTTGCATCAGCAGTGATCAATTCTTGCACTGCCATTAAGATTAAGAAGGAAAGTTCTCTTTGGGGAATTGACAATTATTTCCATTCTCTGACATTTTTTCTCTCTCCAGATTTTGAAGTCCACGTGCTTCCACTGTCATCAAGTGCGAGTTGATACTCTCAATGTAGAACTACTGAAGTCTCAGCTGCGACTGTTGGAACATGGCCTCGTAGATCACCTCCAGTCTGTGTCAGACATAGGATGCGAGTTGCTCCAATTAGAAAAGTGTCCAGATGAAGTCATTGTGAATACATTCAAAGAATGCATCGAGAAGGCACTCAAGGGTTAGTTATTCTTGGTTTAGATTTAGAAGTATTCTGTGGTTATAAGTATATTTCTCATTTATGAAGCATTTGACTGTATCCCTTGTTGTCTGGTGTGCTGTTTAACTGACTGAAATTGGTTTGTGAGAAACGCTGGCTAAAGAATAACTTGCCATCCAGATACATGTACATGTAATTGAGCCATCTACACTTTGGCAGGACACTGATAAAGTGAGTCATGAAGTTGCATTTACTGCAATACTACATACAGCAGTTTCGAAAGTTTGGCTTTGCATAATAATTACATCTGCTCAGATATGCTCCTATATTCTTTGCTATGTTTTTTCCCAGATACAGCCGACGGCACTCATTGTTCATATGTCATGTCAAAGAATGTTATCGAATTGAGACAAGCTTTGATCAAAGAATTCTCATCAAAATATATGGAATCATCTTCACCCTGTCCCCACTGCAAGTCACCGTCCAGGAAGCTTCGTGCAGCCAACCAGAGCAAGATCTTCTTTGCTTCTGGGGTCAGCAAATCACAGTTGCAGATGTTTAGGATGCTTTTAGATAAGAAGAAAGCACAGTAAGCAGCGGTATTAAAGTTGTAGTCAACTGGATTTGGCGTTTTGAAAGGATGGAAAAACTTTGGAAAAATTGACTTTTAACCATTTCAGTGTTGATTCCTGGTGTGGTGGGACAGAGCATCATGATACAGACTGCCAGGTTTACATCACGAGTGATCATGATGCCGGTTTCTAGTGAAATTGCAGTACATGGAACATGCTGGTTTACCGGACAAGCCAAAATTCGACAGCAACTAAAGTTTTTGTTTGTTTATTTTCTAGGGAACGGCGAATAAGGGCAGACACTGACGACCCAGAAATGACAGAAGATGACGATGAAGCAAACCCTAAGGACTCAATGGAAACAACAATAGCAGAATTAACTGGCCAGGTTTATCTCACTCCAACAAGAATACGTCAACATTTACAACAAGTTTGGAAACATGATGGAGAATTGTTACAGCATTTGTTTGGTGCTTTGAAGACGATCACAGATCAGAGAGGATGCCCAACCGATGTCTTCTTCATTGACTGTGTCCCCGTACCCGCATGCCGATATCGACCGGTAAGAAGACGACGTCAATCGTTGAATGTCTTAGTTCATGATTCATTAGCAATGAATTCAAGCGCTGACAGCAACATTTTTGGCTCTGTATCCAAAAAATAGAGCACAAAAGGTGACACACAAAATGATATAATAACAGGAGACGTCCTCCAGAAATTTAGCAAATCTTCGACCCCAACCAGGGTATTCTTCAGGCTGGCACTTTCAAGTCGAACCACCAGAAGTCTAATTCTTTACACTTCTGGTAGCTCGACTTGAAAGTGCCAGCATGAAGAAGATCCTGGTTGGGATAGAAAGTTTGCTAAATTTCTGGAGGACAACTGTTATTACATGTATATCACTTTTGGCTCTGTGGTAGACATTGAATGTAGGCCTATAGCAGGAGGAAATGGGGACGCCTGGAGAAAACTTGTACTAGAAGAGAGTCACATTCACTATCACATGAGGAGTGGCTCCAACCACAGATTAATCCTGGAACCTCAACGATTACATGCACACATTTATAATAATCTTATTCAGCTTGCCATTATGGGTGACAAGAAATTTGAAAACAAACAGACGGCAAACCTTTCTAGAGTCCTGAGAAGTAGCATCGTACTCAGGGAGTGCATGGCTCAGTGGTCGAAAGAGGAACTGGAGAAGGGGATGACAGATGCTGATGGGAAAACAACAGTAAGTAGATCTAGCTTTGTAAACACGGCATTTAACAATGAAATGAAAGAGAAAAGAAAGAGTTTTCAAGTGAGCAGTTTCCTTGTGTAGTGGCTTGTGAGTTTTGTTGGCTGGATATGGTACCATATTATTTCTTCATCTTCAGGAATTCTCCTCTGAGAAGCTCCACAGTATTTGGATCAAGTTACAAACAGAAGTCAACTGTGTCATAGATAGTGACTTGGACAAGCTGTCCAAAGATGCCATGCCCGGAATCAAACAGGTCAAATTCTTACTTATTCTATTCAGTCTACGTCTAAATCTAAAATATGCTCATCTAAGCCTAATACTCCATTGTTTTAATGGCCAGAATTGTCTTCATTATCAGTGTTTTTAATCTTCAGCTTCTGGAGAAAAAGGAGGGCTTGTTTAGGAAGAACATGATGGGGAAACGTGTGAACTATGCCGCTCGATCTGTGATATCCCCCGAGTACCATATTATTTCTTCATCTTCAGGAATTCTCCTCTGAGAAGCTCCACAGTATTTGGATCAAGTTACAAACAGAAGTCAACTGTGTCATAGACAGTGACTTGGACAAACTGTCCAAAGATGCCATGCCCGGAATCAAACAGGTCAAATTCTTACTTATTCTCTTCAGTCTACTTCTAAACCTAAAATGTGCTCATCTAAGCCTAATACTCCATTGTTTTAATGGTCAGAATTGTCTTCATTGTCAGAGTTCTTAATCTTCAGCTTCTGGAGAAAAAGGAGGGCTTGTTTAGGAAGAACATGATGGGGAAACGTGTGAACTATGCCGCTCGATCTGTGATATCCCCCGACCCATACATCAATACTGATGAGGTTGGTATTCCTGATGTCTTTGCTAAGAAGCTCACCTACCCTGAGGTCGTCACCCCCTGGAATGTCCAGGAACTGGCTGAGGCGGTTTGTAATGGACCCGAAGTACATCCTGGGTAAGTTAAGGTTTTGGGTGATAATTAATGTAACAGAAATTTTGTTGAATTACCATTGTCCTCATTTGATTGGTTGTCTTGTACAATTTTCAGTGCCACTTTTGTAATGAATGAAGATGGTGGGAAAGTGATGCTACGTGCTAACAACCTTACCCAGCGACAGGCTATCGCCAACCAGCTACTCAAACCTCGGTCATCGGCTGATGGAAGACCTGTCCAGGGCCACAAGACGGTAGGTGTTTTGTTCCAGGATTAAGGATTTTGATGCAAGTTTCGTATTGGCCATTCTTCTTGCATAAACTGATGCAACATTAGAAATGCCTTCATGATACAAGAGAAGAGTACTTGTTGCTCCAGATGTTGTATCTTCAGTGTCCTGTGTCTGGTTGTGTAAGCAGTTCAGGCTTCCACGTCTTTTCAGGTGTACCGTCATCTCAGGAATGGTGATGTCTTGTTGATGAATCGTCAGCCAACACTGCACAGGCCTAGTATACAGGCTCACAAGGTATGCTCTTGCTGTCCAAGTTGAAGGACATTAAATCTACCTAGTCTTAAGTGCTTAAGTCTCTCTCTGTCTTGAAGAGAAGAAACTTTTACCCGGCCCGGAATTGGTCATTTCTGTATACACCCCTCTATCATTAACTGTATCTGTCAGTACAAAAGGTTTCACTGTAGATTGTTTTGAAGTGAAATTTCACGTTGTTCAAACTGCAGGCTCGTGTTTTGACTGGAGAGAAGACATTACGATTGCACTACGCCAACTGTAAGGCATACAATGCTGACTTTGATGG
>NMRB01004683.1:0-19180 GCA_002633025.1 Notospermus geniculatus
TCATATCGTATCATCATATCATATCATATCATCATATTATATCATATCATATCGCACCGCACCACACCGTACCGCACTGCATCACATCACATCACATCGCATATGATCAAGGTATCCTGATCTCTGTCAGTGTATCCCGATCTCTATCAATGTACATGTACATGTATCTGATCTCTGTCAATGTATCTTTATCTCTATCACTGTACCATTCTTGTAGAAGAACCTGTACATCGGGAACCATACGACATTTACAATGTCATCTTGTCTGAATTTGTGGTTTTTAATCATCTTTTCGACGATTCCTTATCTGAAATTGTGGCCTTTCCCCATTTTTAGGTTGTCACTTATCTGAAAATATGGCAGCCGGTGATCTCTTATCTGAATTTGTGGCTTGCCCCGTTATCTGACGTTTTTTTGCCACAGGGACCACGACCAATTGGAACATGGTTATCTTACTCAAAGTTGCATTATCATATCGCGTGGCAAGAGTTATCTGAAATCGTGGCACTGTTATCTGAAAACCGTTATCTTACAAAAGATGCAGTTATCTTACAAAAAAGTGACCAAAGATATGTCCAGAGAAACATGTCTAAAGGCTCGCTTATGTCGCCCTTAAGCAAGGTTCATTGGCACACGGATTTTGTCCGTCTCAGGTCCGTAAAAAATCGATCATACTGACTTTTGCGTTGTCGTGTCCGCAAAAATAGGGGCAAACGGACTGAAAACGGACCGGATCCGTGCGCCAATGAACCATGCTTTAGGCTTCCTGTACATAGAAGTATACGGTATTCGGTATCTCTATACGGTATACGGTATACGGACACGGCGATTTATATAGGATATACGCTGGGCTGAACTCGGCAATTTGTTCGTTCAATTTGCATTGCCGGAATGTACTAAGTCATGTAGAGGATGTGTCAGGACCCATCCCCCGAGTGACCGAGAAAGAGTTAGCATTTTGGGGACACTCTGCAAAATATTTGCTTTGCTGAATTATCGAACCTGAACTTTGTTTCACAATCTTATACTTTAGCGAATACCAATATTTACTTTGATTTTGATTGCCGGGAATATATTTATGCTGAAAATCAACGAAAATGTTATTTAGAAATGAGTAAACTGACCAATCTATGCCTTTTCTCCCGATCACGGTCAGTATACGCAGAGGAAAAATCGTGCAAGCGCGATTCCTTGTATACGCGAATAGCGTGCACCGTTCCTCGTATAGGGCGATGTAACCCGCTCATTGAAATAAGCTTGTTCGTTTTCTAGTATACGCGTGCATTACGAAACGTGCACCAAATACCGAATACCGTATACTTCTATGTACAGGAAGCCTTACGTGTAGTCAGAACTACTGTATCGACTGAATTATCCCGCTCATGGCAAAATCGCGCCGATCATACATTCATTGAATATACATTGTACAGGGTCGATGTCACATTTCACAGTATGGTCGTTTAATTGATCACAGTGCCAGCACCTTTTTATCCGAGAAAGTCAAAACCACAGAACAACTTGTTATTTTCAATACAATTTTATTAACACGATTAACCCGTTCTATTCCTAAAATGAAAAAAATTATACTCCTCATTCAGCATGTTGTATACTGCGGCATTTCACTGACAACGTACGACGTGTGGTCCACCTCATGTCTTATTCGCAAGAAACTGACCAGGCCTTCTCCTGTGCGCCATTGGTTTATCAACGCAGGCGGGAAACCGGGTTCTGACATAGTTACGAACTGGGGGCGGTACTTCGGCATATAGTGCATTGATGTTATAGAACCGACTCTACGATTTTTTTATTCGATTTTATCCATGTATTAATTCGATTTTATACCTGTACATTGTACAATTCGATTTTATGTCTCCATTAATTCGGATTTATACCTGTATATATGTATACTTTGGTGACAAGGACGTATGTAAACTTTATTTTCTTTGAAGCACGTTTGTATTTCATTGTGTGAGGATTTTTCTTTGTAAGTTACGCGATAAATATCATTTATTCGTTAAGATTCAGACATTCAAGTTGTTTTCTTCAAATGTCCCTGATTCAGTTGTACACGCGATTCAGACGTTTGCCCGATTCAGTGGTATACGCGATTTAGACTTTAGATGGCGCTGCAACCAGAATATTGTCATTGATGCAGGCGGCATTGGTACTTCGGCAGTCTTCTCATCCCCCTTCGAGACATGAAAAATTGATCGCCAATTCCTGACAAAATGCCACAAAATCATGAAAATGTCCCAGAAAATGTGCCCGCCTATGGCGATTGGCGCAAAATGGAGTATGGCCGAAGTACCACTGCCGCCTGTATCAATGACAACAATTCTGGTTGCAGCGTCATCTAACGTCTAAATCGCGTATACCACTGAATCTTGTAAACGTCTGAATCACGTGTACAACTGGTTCGGAGACATTTAAAGAAAACAACTTGAACGTCTGAATCCTAACGTTACAAAGAAAAATCCTCACACAATGAAATAAAAACGTGCTTCAAAGAAAATAAAGTCTACATAACGTCCTTTTCACCAACTTTAAAGGTATAAATCAAGCTACCTCTACATTTGCGGGAATAACTGCCCATACATACCAAGTGAGGTTCGTCAGACACGTGACCATGGTCACAGTGTAAACATAGTGTCAGGGGATAGCCCTGCATCAGTGCACGCCAACAGCGTCATGGGATGACGTCATGATGATCCCACGTGCGTCTGTAAATAAAGAAGTTCCACGGCATAGGAATCACGCCTGGAGACAGTCAGGTACTAGTATGCCCAAATTTTGATCTAGAAGCGCTGGGTTACACACCGAGGGCCGATTTCTCAAAGGGCGTAACTTTTAAAGCATTAATAACGATGGCCACAGTGGGTGGATAAATTCAGGTGTAGGCTTACACTGAACGACCTACTCCACGAAAAAATTGAATAGAGGTAGGCCTAGGCCTAGTTTTCATGTTGTTGAGCACAGGACACGACAGTTAGAAGTCAATGCATACAGTGGAAAAGGTCCGGAACGAAATTTGATTAGTTGGAGCCCTAATTTGGAATATAATAGGAATTCCCTTAAAAATTAAGCCATGCACGTCGACATGGTCGAGGCCTACAAAAGGAAACCACAGTAACGAGACGCGTGCACGTACAATAGGCCTACAACTATTGGTTCCTACCAATATGGCAAACAATGGTTTGAATACAAAGAAGATAACATAGATATTTTGGGCGAAAGGATTTTGTAAAATCTCCGACAGCGACCGGCTGAACGACAATGTTTATATGCAGCGGGAATTCCCTTCTTCATGATACCGGTAACGTTATTATTTTTCTGCGATTTTATTCCACATTCAAGGAATTGCATCGACTCTCATGCGACTGGCATGCGTCAGCTAAAATGCCGGAATTTTGTGCCGAAGGTTGCGTTTTTCTCAGCTGAGTATTATAAAAATCAAGATAATGTCAACGTCTTGCAATAGATAAACATGTTTAGAACAATTTGAGCATATTGGTAATATGAAGTTCGATCTGACGACTTAAAAAAATGCATTTGAAAGTGTGATAAATTCACAGTAGAGGCCTCCTGCGCATGTCCAGATTGACTACTTCCGGTCTTCAATAATATTCTATTGGCTCTGCTGTGGAGGTAGGCGTCGACTGAGCCGATTTAGCTACGTCACCGTACTATTTTTAGGAGGGCTTTCTCCATGTTGTGGCCGTTCTCCGAAAGGTGACGCCTCTATAGCAAATTCCCTTCCTAACAGTCGTGAGGACTGAGTTGCCGTCGTTAAGCCGTGGCCAGATCGTGTTATCTAAAGCATGGCGCACACGAGCGACTAAAATGGGGGCGACTACCGATGCGACTACTAGGTCGCATGCGATAATTACCTTTGAGGTCGATCAGTGATGTCATCCGCGACATCACTGATCTCCCAGTGAAGCATTTGTCGCAAACGAGTCAAAAAAACCTAAAAAAACTAAAAATATGTTCAGTCGCTCCTGTATTCGCATGGCTAGTCGCCTAGAAAATCGCTCAAAAAATCGCTCGTGTGCGCCGCCCTTTAGCGTCACTGCACACATCGACACGACAAAACTTTGAAGAAACGGATCTCTTTTGTCCAGAATGAGTGTGGTCAGGTCACAGGGATTTGAGGCATGCCTTGAAGGGGGTGGGGGGGGGGGTGGCGGGGGCATGGTGGGTGTGTTACAGAGGTCCAATAAGACACCCCCGAGTAATGCCCCGGTATACTAACGTATACACCATAGAATATTTTATATGGGGTATACATCAGTATACCGTGGCATTACTCACTCTATGGTGTATACATTAGTATACCGGGGCATTACTCGGGGGTGTGTTATTGAATTGGACCTCTGTAACACACCCACCACCCCTGCAACGCATGCCTCAAGTGCTTGTGGGTCAGGTACGGTAACCAACAATTTGATTCTTCTTCAGTACTTCTTTGTTGGTGAGGTTTACCATGTTGGTCGTTTCCAGCATGATAATACCAAAAAATATATTCATCCTTTTTGCCAAACCAAGAAGTCCGTTTGCCAAGGTAAAGGACAAGACCACAAACTTACCAGTAACGAAAGTTGATGCCGCTGTAATAAGCAAAAATGTTTGGAGTTAGCCAGGAATTCGGTTCTAACGGCTTCTGTTTATAGGGAGCGTAAATACAGTTTTCCGGTCGGCGGTACCGCCGTCATCGCGCCTTCGGCTCTGGTGTGCTCAGCCATCTACATTTACCGACGGTCCCAGATGGGACCTTCCATTATATCTTGAGATGTATTATGGTTATCATGTTTATAATACCTCGACAACCATAGTCCTAGTCGGTAGTATCCATTCTATGGACCGAGTCCAAATGGACTGAGTAACTTGGACTGAGTGCCAAAAAAAAAGATAAGCAATAATCAATGAATGTTATGACCATAAAATGGTAAGAAATGATATCTTCAATATTGAGAACGTGAAAAGAGTTAAGAAAAACAAAACAATAAAATTTTGTTCTTCGCTAAGCCAACCTGAAATCCCCAAGTTACATCAACCCAACAGCGCTCCGCACTTAGTCTATAAATAGTAACAAAATATGACGATGTCACGTCATGTGGCACGCCTCTCGAGGTAACGATTCACGGAATGCGATGCTGGGAATTTTGCAACATCGTTCCAAAAGTTGCTCCTATATATACACACGTGAAACAGGCCGTGCGTGTCTGATCCAATACCGCCCTCTGCACTCGAATTGGGGCTACCTCGCCCCAACCATATTTCCTGGAAATACCCAGAAGTGTTGATTCTAAAATGCAGAATGTAAGTGAAACGTTAACTCACTAAACTCGCTTTTTTCTGCTTATTCTGTTGCTTTGGTACGCTTTTGCTGGAGAAAAATGAGGGAGTGTACTAGTCTTACCTGTATCTAAGGTATCCTTTCATATTATCTACAAAACGGCTTGTTTCTTTCATTTTTGACATTTTGGCACTCAGTCCAAGTTACTTAGTCCATTTGGACTCAGTCCATAGAATGGATACTACCATCATAGTCAATAGTCAGAGTCAATAATCGCGTCATGGTCTTAGAAGACCTTTGCGAGTTGATGTGCCGTTCGATAATGTGCGCATGCATCTTTTTTATGAACTGTGCGATCCTATATATCCGGAGACTTATCAAACCTTAGGTTGTGGTTGACGTCTACCGATTGGTGCCAGTGTTCTAGCCAGGATTTCAAGTGGACAGGGCGATTCTGGCCAAAGTCTAGGACATGCCCGCTGGAGGCGGGCGGTGCGCTGTAGGCGCACACAGAACGGGGGAGGGGGGCTGTGGCCCTCCCCTAGAAAATTGGAAACCCTGTATACCCTGAGATGCGATTTCAGCCATATTCTGACGCAATAAATGAACATATCATTGCCATTTTAACTAAGCATTTTACGTCGGTCAAATCCGATGGGATCGCCGCCGATCTTTCATCATCTGACGCGCACATGAAGAATTCTTCGCTATCACCGCGAGATGAATTGAGGTCTCATTCCGTGGACATGCGATAAAATCACAGCATCAATATCACAAACATGATTCCCGGTGCAACGTAAACGAGTGTACCCGTCATCGATCGTCCGCCGGACGCTCAGTAACAATTTGGTGGTTTAAACCATTGTCCGGCGGACAGATATTTATAACCGCTTGCTGTAAATGGCTGTCCGGGGAGGACTGGGATTTATGCCTAGAGCTGTCACTGAATGTCCGAACTGCGTGTACCGTTCAGATTCATCCAAGTATGCAAAATCGAATTCCCACGGCTGAACTTTACCTTGGTTTCGGATTCTAGTATCGGAAACCATACTGTGTTGGTCATGGTGTCCGTCTGTGTATCTGTCCGTCTGTCTGTTCAGTCTGCCACAACTGTAACTTTGTCCCTGCAAGAGCTACAGACCTGGATGTGGCCTACCCCTAGGTAACATGACCTGAGCTACAAGATGGAATGAAANTGTCCACGTCAACACCGCTGAGGTCCTGGCAGCTTGGTATTTTGGCGGGACAATTATGCGTGCCGTTTTGTTGAGATTTGTGCTGACTCTACAAGTAGGCCGAATATTTCTAACTAAAGAGTAAATTATTCATTGTAGATAACAAAGGTTTTGGTGGTAAAGTCTGGCAACATCTAACTTTGACCCAATGGAATGCGGAAGTTAGGACATTGTTGGATTTTCCCCGGACCTTTAATCAACGCGGCTATTGAATAACCAGTGGACACCGCAAACAATAGGGAAACGATCACAAATGATCGACAAGCAATGATTAAAAACCGCAAACCTCTGTCACTTTACATGACTTCCGCATTCCATTGGGTCGAAGTTAGATGTTGCCAGACTTTAATTGAAATCGAAAAAAAAAACAGTGAGTTGAATGTTTTTAGCTCACCGGGGTGAGCTATTACGATGGTGAAGCGTCCGTCGTCCGTCGTCGTCGTGTTCCGTTAGCAGGGCACGTTTCGTAACCGCTGGAGCTATTGATCTGAAACTTGGTACATACATAGCCCTAGGTCAGATGACCCATGACACCAAGTTTTGGTCCGATTCGATTGTTGGCTTGGCCACCAGGTGGCCAAAACCAAAAACACAAAAAGTGCAATAACTCCTGAACTAATGACTTTCGGCCCGATTGGACACCCAGTGTGGCCGCCAGGTGGCGTAACCTGAAAATCAAGTAAGTGTTATTACTCGGGAACGGCTTGACGCAGAGTGCTCAAATTTGATATTTACCTCCATCTAGATGACCTCTACATGCATGTGAAATTTCGGCCTGATTTGACTTCAAACATGGCCACCAGGTGGCATAACCCAAAAATCATGAAAGTGGTGTAACTCAGGAACGCCTTAACCCAAAGCGCTCCAAAGTGCTATGTGGCCCCCTGCAGTAGCAGATGACGTTTATGTCCATGTGAAGCTTCGGCCCGATAGGACATCCAATATGGCCGCCAGGTGGCGTAACCCGAAAATCATCAAAGTGCTGTAACTCAGGAACGACTTGACCCAAAGCGCTCCAATGTGCTATGTGGTCCCCTGCAGATGACCTTTATGTGCATGTGAAGTTCTGGCCCGATCGGACATCCAATAGGGCCGCCAGGTGGCATAACCCAAAAAATCATCAAAGTCCTACCTGGAATGACTTGACCGAGATTGCTCATAACTGATATGTACCTCCCTCTGTCATTGGACTGTTATGTCCAACCCGGTGAGCACATGGTCCATGGACCATTTCATTGTAGAATATACAGTCATAAGCGAGCGAGCTGTTTGTCTTGTCGGGATCGTTTATCATGATGATCACTGACGCACCTGAGAGCTTGTTTGTTTTGTCAACAGTGCGAGATTTAAGCGTGACGCTGGAGATTTTAAAGAGGGCGGTCGGCAAATTAGAAGGGGCGAGGGAATTTTAGACGGGGTAATTTTTCACTGCTCTTTTCGTTAACTGGGCGGTTTTTCACTGATCTTTACGCTAACAGGGCGGTACCGGCCTGGTTAGAACGCTGGGTGCAGAGCCGAGCAAAAATCGTAATCAGTTCACGCCAATGGTTGTGAATTTATTTATTATTTTTTTTGTATTTCCGCGTTTTCGAGTTTCCGCGTTTCCGAATATCCGCGTTTTGGCGGATATCCGCGTTGTCCGCGTTTTCTACACGCCCCTGTTGCAGCTGCCTCTCACTGGTGTGCATTTTCTTTTCTGGCCTTTGTAGATTGGACGCATGATGATTTCAATTAGCTGCTGTATAGTGTGCAGTTTTT
Organism: Notospermus geniculatus; assembly: GCA_002633025.1. Classification (NCBI taxonomy): domain Eukaryota; kingdom Metazoa; phylum Nemertea; class Pilidiophora; order Heteronemertea; family Lineidae; genus Notospermus; species Notospermus geniculatus. The sequence continues at coordinate 8,290 of NMRB01004683.1, forward strand.
GCGCATCTTGCTGCATGGCTTTGCAGTACATGTACTCAATAAAAAGACAAATTTAAAATAGGATTTCTTGCTTCATGTTTGTGTGTCGTGTGTAGTCGTCCATGCACTTCTCAGACTGCATGCTTTGCAAAACATTTTTGACTGACATGCCATGTCACGTCATGATGCCATGACTGATGTGGTGAGAGTATCCATGTATTCGTTTCACTTTCTTTCAGTTAAAGCTGGCTGTTGTGGATGCCAGCCTAGTGTCATCCTCTTGCAACAGGTCCACTAAAACGCGCTCCCCTACTCGCACGTCCGAGGCCCTGTTGAAATTGGCGCCATTTAGCTGTGGAAGTAGCGACAGAAAATCTATCGCTGAATTCAACCAATCACAGCGAATATTCTATCCCGCCATGGTCATTCCCAAATATGGCGGTTTTAAAAATTCCTCGATTCGCTGACTAACTCGCTGCATTTTTTAATATTCCTGAATTAACTTCGCGTCAAAATGATTCTCTCGGATTATCTAGATAACGAGTAAGTATCGACGGGTTCAAAACACGAAGGTATGATCCAGTTCATGTGTTTGGGGCAGCTATCATTCCGACAACATGCATAAATTATGGAATGAGATACATTGCAGTGAGACTGGTACCCGGTAACTCATAACACCAGATATATGTGCATACATTACAGCACTAGGCGCGATGTCTGCCCATTACATCAAGTGGCGATCCCCCACTGCATTGCATGGTTTATTCGTGAATTACCAGTTGGCGAGTACACATGAGGGAACAGCCCTCTTCCCCACCGAAACGGGGGTGGGTTTCCTCAGGGCATTGTAACGCGCTATGCAGAGTGGAAATGCCCTGGGTTCCCAGGATGGCCTAGTGTAGACATATAAATGATGCACTGGCCATCAGATCGTCTTTCTGGAGCCTGTCTGCCTGCCTAACCCTCCGTCATGTCTGTCGTGTACAGCACCTCTCTCCTGTAGACATCTCGGGTCAAGTCAAGTATAGCGGACAAAGTCGTGGGAAGTGACACATCTTCCATACATTGCCGCTTATTCCGTGTACATACATGTACACACTTTGTCCGCTATACTTGACTTGAGCCGAAATCTCAACCTTTGGGTCAAAACACCTCTTTTGCTGTCGAATTCTAGATTCAGCATTGGTCTTGTTATCCCACAGGATTGAGCACCATCACCTAAAGCCCCTGTCACACTGTGGCGACTTTGGCGGGCGAATCCCCGCGAACTAGAATGAAATGGTCCTTAACCATCTACATACTTCTGCCTGTCATTACACTATCATGTCCAAAGGGGTGAGCACATGGCCCTTGGACCATTTCATTCTAGTTCGTGGGGATTCGCCCGCCGAAGTCGCCACAGTGTGACAGGGGCTTTACCTCACCTAATCATTGCAAACGGGTCATTTTCACTCCCCACGTCATGCCCAGCACTGCAGGGCAAGTGGTTTGATCAAAATTGACGCACTAAAAATTTGAAATTCACTTTTGTTAAATGAAAAATATCTGCAGCAACTAATGGTAGAAAATTCTGACAAATACATATAAATAACAGTGAACGGCATCAGAAATTTTCCTTTGGCAATTAAAATGGGGTGGATGGATGGAGTTTCATCGACTATGACTGTGGCTAGACCATGTCCAAACATGCTAAGCCTCATCCATATGATGGTGGCATGTTTCACAGAAGAATGGTTCGTCTTCCTCTGAGGGAATGTCCATTCCCTTGTTGCAACTTTGATGTAACCAACCGCTGCATTCATCACATTGAATCCAGGGGTTCTTGGACGGACCTTCCTTCTTGTACACTTTCAAACATACATGTATGAAGCAGGATGTTTACATTTTGTTATTTTGGACTTTGGGGATATGCCAACCCACCAAATTGAATACTTTCGGTATCAAAAGAATTTCCAGATAGGCATGCCACCAACAATTTACTCGTGACAAAGAAAGACGAGACAAACAATGATTTTCGTGGCCCGCGAAAATAGCGGTGATACATTTTCTTTAAGTCACACAAGATGTGAACCAGGATGAACCAAAATAACTCCAGGAGATAAAGGAAGAAATGTGATCACTCAGATTTTACAAAAGACAGACAATACGCCAAGGCCTACTGAAATTGGCAAAATGTTGGCCTCAACCTGTCAACTTCAGAGCGACTACTCGTTTTCTGGTGACGGGTCACATATGCGTGTGTTTCATTGGCCCATGATAACCGGTGGTCATATTGTTTGCTTGCCATCTAAGACCAATTTCTGTATTCGGCAAGCATTTTGCTTGCCAAATAACCACTTCCTATGAATTTTTAACTCACCTCTGTGAGGTGAGCTTCTCTTGTGGTGTGTCGTCTGTCGTCCGTCGTGTGTCGTCCGCCGTCGTTAACAGGTATGGCACGTTTCGAAACCGCTTGGGTTGAAACTTGAAATTTGGTATACAGGCATGCTGGCACACCAGGGGAATCGCGTTACTACACCTCCTGTTACATCACTCATACCCCTGGCGTCAATAGGAGCATTTCTATTTCACGGCTTGGTCCTAGTCGCGAGTGGCCAATCAAAATGCCCCTTTTATAAACTCGCGGCGTCGTCTGTCATTCTGGCTTCCAGGAATACAAATATTTTTTGTTGTAAATTTTAAGTACAGTTTTGTTCGTCATGTCAGAAATTTACTGGAAATCCGAGCATTTTGCGAGACATAAATCGGAAAACTTGACTCGATTCGATCCATTACAGTGCACTGTACAGCTGACATCGCAACTTGCAATCCAAGGCTCTTCTGCAACGCGTAATCTGATTGGCTAATATTTGGCACGTAAACTAAAGGGAACAGCCACCTTGAACAGTGTGTAGTGGCTATTACCGCCTGGGGTAGAAGTCTGTAGTTCGACGGAATGACGCACTACCCTAGGTAGGCCTGGATGGTATACAGGTAGCCTATGGTACAATCTATCTCTGGACCGAAACTTAGGACTGTTGCGTGTAAACGCTGGCCTGTAGGGGGCGCTTTATGAAAACCTTTTTCTGGCCATATCTCCTGAACGCTGCTAGCTAGAACTCTTATGGTGGGTTTCTCTGATGAGGCTACATCACACAAATCCCTGCTTTTTGATTTGACCAACTTTTCAAGGACACGGAGGTCAAAGTTCAAAATTCCAGTGTTTGGTGGCACATTTCGTGGCTATTTGACATAGAGGGTTTTGATTTGACGTGAAGATATATATCTAGGCACCGTCTACAAGTTCACCAAATTTCGACCCAATCGGACTTCAAATATGGCCGCTAGGAAGCCATCTTGAAAAGAGGACTTTGACCCATATCTCATACATGTCATAATGACCCGTATCTCATACATGTCGTAAGTTCGATGTTATAACCTTGCCAAATCATGTATCTATGTACCTTCTGAACGTAAATTTCGTTTAGAATGGACGTCAAATATGGCTACTGGTGAGCCATCTTGAAAAATGTACTTCGGGCCATATCTAATCAATAGTACAGGTTAAAGGATAACTAGGGGAATTATCCACTATCCAGCAAAACCTAACAAAATCCGCATGGATAGGCACATAAATATGTCCTCTCACCGTACATTACGTTGAAATGGAAGAAAAAAAATCACCACTCTGTAGAAAGTGATATTTAACCTGACGTTTTCACAGTTCATGGTCACTGCCATATTGCTTCATATTTCCCGCGGGAGTAACGTCATACGTGCAACCACGATCCCTGTGTGCCAGTGCCTCTTCAGTGTGTTGTGATTCGAATGCATATCCAATTCCAAACCACATGTTTATTCTCTGCCAAACTTCCGACGTCACTTCGTCATTCAGTTGACTACTGACCTACGGAATCTATCATCACTCGAGTAATCCGACACAACTTGGACTTCACACAAAAAAGATCACAAAAACAAACCTGTCGCTGTCAGCTGGCCATGCTGGCATTGTGTAAACAACGTGGGGCAGCTGGTCACGTGATTGCACCCGATACGTCATGCTCTTCAGCATTGGAGGAGAGACAGTGAAAATAAACAGAAACATGGCTGCGCCCATGAGCTTCCTTCGTTTGTGGATTAAATGCATTGTTGTAGCATTAGGGTGTATATTTGGAATAAAAATCATCGGCGTTTTTAAAGATAACACTGTGTAGAACATTACGGTTGGTTTATTTCTTTCATTTCTCTTCTACTGGATAATTCCCCTATTTATCCTTTAAAATGGTTTTATGTTGCCTAAATAAATATCTATGTAAGTATCCTCTACATTTTGCTAAGATTTCAGTTCCAACACACCGGTACTTCATATATGGCCGCCAGGTGGCCATCATGAAAAATAGAATTTTTGACATGTGCGGCCAACACAGGAAAGCGGTTTGCTCACACCACTAACCCCTTCTGACGGTCTTCGACTGAGTTTATGTCATTGATTAAATTATTGCTGATCAGATGAAATAAGCTTTACATGTATCTTGTCTGTACTGATTCTTCATCATTCACCATGTGTGTCACAGTTTTACTTCACCATAGACTTGTCACAGAGGTGAGCACAATGGCCCTGCCTATTTCATTATGGTGTAAAAACTAGCTGTAGGTCAGTTTTGTTATTCACTCTGCTCATTATGAGGGCGCATGAAGCCAGAAGTACAAGTGGAGCTAACGGAAAACGCGGAACGCCGTACCCACTCTGGGCTAGCGAGATTGTGTCATACCCTGCTTGTCCTTCAACATGTTTTGTGTGCTACAGGGATTGCCATGAAACACAGTTGTATTAGTAAACTTACCAATAGCTCTTGTTAGCTATATTTCCAGAAATATCCCAGGAACTTTCTGATTTTCATTATTTCTCTGCTGGCGCATGTTTTTTTGCAAAGTTAAGAACAGTTAAGACAAAAATGAACAATGGTCATTTCGAAGGTTTTAGTTTATTTCAGTTTGATGATATATACATGTACATCTGTTGATGGTTATGGTAAGTCAGCGTTGGATTCGGAAATACATTGTATTTTATGGTCATTGCTCATCGAGCTGGCTGCGAAAATACATGTGAACTAGAACTGAGAATTCACTGAAAGTGAATTCATGACCACACCACAAAATTTAATTGGTTTGCCAGAAGCTGGTTTTTTATGTTGACGTAAGATAGCGGTGTTCGAATGCCGCATCTGTGACGACGAACTGGCAAACGATCGATCGGGATGTAGGCCTACACATCAACATCTACATACACGTCGTCATGACGTTTTGGCAACATGTACAGGCACGACGTATGCTACGCTCGGGCACTTTAAACAGGGAATCCCCGGTTCTATTTATAGACTACGGCGATCCCGATTTATTTAGCTGAAAAAGTTCATTATCTCAGCCAAATTTGAACGTAAATGCACAGGAACCTTTTCATCGCGAGAGGACAATTAGATCTTTAGACTGTGCTGGTCAAATTTGACGTGCATGCCCTAGTTTGACCGAAAACGTGGAGGAAAGAAAAAGTGGTAGAGAAAAATTTTATGTGCCTGCGAAAACAATACTGACCACACCACTGAGGCTGAATCGGTTAATGTCGTCCTGGGTACACCTCATTATTACCCTGGGTACTCTGGCTAATCATTTTTGTTACCCAGGACGATCCTGGGTATAAATAAGGTACCTTAACATTACCCAGTTTGAAACCCGCGCCATTCCACATGCGCTCGAGGTACGGTACTGTCTTATTCTAGCCCGCCACGAACTTATACACGACGTGCATTTTGACGTGGTGATTGTCAGCAGCTGCCAGAATGGCAACTCGCGTTAAAGACTGCGATTTACAGGTGTATTTGCAATCTATTCCATCCTATAAGGATGGAATGTTCACTTCAAAAGGAAGAGAGCTAAAGAAAAATCTGGTGGACGTCGATAATGGCAGATACAAGTTGAAAGCAGGTGTCAAAGTTGATGCGAAACTGAAGTGGCTACATAACGCACGTACCACAACCTCGGGCGCAGGTGGAAAATGGCGCGGATTTCAAACTGGGTAATGTTAAGGTACCTTATTTATACCCAGGACGATCCTGGGTAACAAAAAGGATTACCCAGGATTACCCTGGGTAATAATGAGGTGTACCCAGGACGACATTAACCGATTCAGCACCACTGAGTGGTGGTGTGGTCATAATGACTGTAGAGTTGAGCGTGATGGATAACACCTTGTTCATTACGCCAGTAGATGATTGAACAAGTATCCAAGATGTTTCCTAAGTAGAGAACTGAATAATTTTCCCCAATAAACACCGTTCCCAATGTCTGATCCTTTGAACCATCTTCAAAGTGGAATAGTTAATTATGGTTAAGGTGAAGGATTACCTACATGTATAACTCCAGTCTTATCACTTTGAGCCGGGAGGGATAACTGAGGCATAACCTAGAATCGGTTGTAAGACATCATACTGCATCATTTTTGATTAGTGACGCCTACTCCCCCACGTTCCGTACACGATACATTTTTTTTCGTACGAAATATTTCGTACAATTTTTCATCAAGTTTTATTGTAAGGAAATATTTCGCACCCCGCCATAGATCATCCCATTTATTTCGTGAAGTATTACGTTGCAGCCAAAAAGTTGACAAAAGTCGAAGTAGTAGCAGGGCCACCTGTCTACTACGATTATTGCAAATTACTAACATCCCTTGTCGAAAAACCCATGTACAATCACAACTGTCAATATTATGACAAAATCGGTAGGTCAAATGTCGGAATGGATTTATGATTGAAAATCACTGACATGGTACCTTCTTGCTGATTGTTATAAGTGACAGTCATGACAGCATTGACTCACGCCAGGCGTTTCAATTACACATAATTGGCTTTTGGGATAATCGTACGACGGGGGAACTCGATCCAGGTCGACTGCGAATGGATTACGGCACGCCCGTCGGGATCATGATTCGTCGTGGCGCAGAAGTTGAACATGTTCCCGACTGCATGCCGACCGTCGCAGGCGAGAAGCAACTGCAGTCATGTTACACCATATCGGCAACCGATTTGTTCTGCGCGGTCGTGGCTTTGGCGCAAAGTGATCCGGAAAGGTTAAGCCCTGTCTCCGCTTGGCCCGTGAGTCCCTGCGAACCACCGCGAGCATAGGTGACTCGGCTGGTGATCGGCGGTGATTCGCGGGCCAAGTGGAGACACGGCACCGCAAATGGAAATGCCCGCGAACCCCTCGCGAGTGTTCCTGGGCATTCGCGGCCGTTTCCAACGTGTTGAAAAAAATCGATTAATCGCGAAGCAATCGCGCCGCCCGCGAGTTGGCAGGCATACCGCGAACAGTGGCGGCACCTTCCCGGGGATATCGTCGGACAGTGGCCGCTGGCGTGCTGACCCGGATGTAGTTGATCAGAATGAGGTCACCGGCCGGGAGCCAATAGGAGGGCAGGGAATAGCCGCAAGTACTCACCAAGCGTAGATACGTTCGCGGGTACTCGCGGTGTCACTGCGAACACGGGTTATTCGCGGTGGGTCACCGCGAATAACCTGTGCTCGCGATCCGGGGTCCATCGGCGATGCATTCGTGTAGACAGGCTTTATGCCCGTGTCACACTGTCCCGAAGTTGACACCAGATGGACACACGATAAAGGAAATTTTTCAATTCGGCTCTGGTCGTAAAAACATCGGGCCAATCGTGAGGGCATCTTAAGCCATCGTATGACCGCCGGTTGAGTTTTTCAGGCTCAGGCAGCAACTTCGTGAGCGGTGGCAAAATCTTTGGCACGCCAAAAATTGCCCGAAGACCTTGCGAAGGTTCATTTTCGTGTTGGATTCGTGTGTCCATTTTGGCCTTCGTAAGGCCATCGTGAGGGCATCTTGTCAAATCGTGTCATCTTCGACTTCGTCTTTACTTCGTGTGATCGTCGGTGCCATCGGGCATTTTTCGCCTCACGAAGACAATACGAAGGAAACAAGAAGCTACCCGATTGTCTTAGGAAGGCAACACGACTACGTGAATCCCTCGCAATGCCGTCGTGTAGCCATCGTATTATAGTACGACGACATCGAGATGGGGCCACGGTGTGGGCGAAGACAGCCGAATTTGAGTAGCTGAAGCGTTCACATGTGTGTTCTGCTCCCAATAATCTCCGATCAGCATTTGAATTTCCGACGGTCGGCCGAAAGTTTTATACCATCGGGAGGTCACGTGACACCTTCGTGACCCAGTTCGAACGCATCATACTCTCAATACGACGTCGTGGAGCCATCGTTTGACCCTCGTGTGAGTCGTTCGGATGCCATCGCGTGACCTTCCGCAGGCATCGTCCTTGCTTCGGCTGTTGGCTGGCTGTTGACCAAGTTCGGGACCATCTTCACGCGAAATTCAAAATTCCATATTCGTATGGCCATCTGGTGTCAATTTCGGGACAGTGTTAGCCGCCGCCTATTCTGTGCCGTCGCATGGCCAACCTGATATCAAAATAAAGGCCTCAGTCAGCAGTGCAATTATTATTTATTGACTCACTTTTCATTTTAATAACTCGAAGAAGGATTCAAGAAAATTACTTTATCAGCAAGTTTAAAGCGGAACTAAACCGTTAATAGTATAATTATTTTGCACAGGCTTGTCAGAGTGATTAAGGAATTTCTGCTTTGATCTTGCCTACCATTTAGAGCTTCGCTTCATTCGCTTCAATAATTAGCCCTTTTAAAATCACGGCCTATTGTAATCCTGGTATTATTTGAACATTTTGCCTGAACCTGCTTTGCGACAGGTTATGTGTATTTTTATCTCATGTAAATAATATGTGTTCATTCCCACTGAAGATTTCCAAGAGGAATGAAAGAGCGCTATGGGACATTAAAATATATATAATGAGAATTTCAGCCTAAGTTACATTTTTTTTTCGAATATTTTCTCTCCACACTTTTTATTTCAACTATTTCAATCCGCAATGTTTATATGCAGCGCGAATTCCCTTCTCCATGATAACGTTAATATTGTTCGGCGATCTTATTCCAAGATTCAGTAAATTCAGTAAATTGCATCAACTCTCATGCTTCCGAGCTAAACTGCCGGAATTTTAGTGCCGAAGGTTGCATTTTTCTCAGTTGAGTATTATAAAATCAAGATAATGTCAACGTGTTGCAATAGATAAACATGTTTAGAACAATTTGAGCTTATTGGTAATCTGAAGTTCGATCTGATGACTTCAAAAAATGCATTTGAAGTGTGATAAATTTACAGTAAGAGGCCTCCTGCGCATACCCAGATTGACTTCTTCCGGTCGTCAATAATATTCTATTGGCTTTGCTGTGGAGGTGGGCGTCGACTACGCCGATTTGGCTGCGTCACCGTACTATTTTTAGGAGGGCTTTCCCCATGTTGTGGCCGTTCTCCGAAAGGTGACGCCTCTATAGCAAATTCCCTTCCTAACAGTCGTGGCCTGACGTCTTTCCCAACCAGGATTAGATTATCACCTGGACGATTTTAGCGCCACCTTACGTCATTCATAGCTCGAGAATATGAGTGGAGCAACGTCTTTATTTTGTAACATCTTTAATTGCGGATATAACTGCCCATACTCAGGGGCGTAGCTAGCTTTTTTGGCCGGGGGAGGGGGCAAAAGACCATATTTTGCTAATTTTCGGTCAAAATGTGCATGAAAAACACATTTTCCCGGACCACCTGAGGGGGGGGTTAGCCCTNGCAGGTTTTCCAAGATTTGCTGCTGTCAAGTATAAACAGTCTACGTCAACTCAAGGCAAACGACTAACCACATGCAGCTACACTACAAACATTTTATGGTGTGGATTGTATTGTTTGGGTTCGTTTGACTGCAGTGGAATCATATTCAACAAGGCCGTAGGAATGTGCATACTATTGGATATTCTCACCAAAACGGCATGTGTACCGACAGCCGCTAAAAGTTCTTTTTTACGCCTTGTAATTTGAATGAAAAACACCCGATACTTGACAGGGCAATTACCCAAGCGGCGCTTTGCAATTTTTATCATAGGCCAGGAAACTCCCTCCGTAGTTTCAAACCGCTACCCCCTACGTTACCCGAGCTCTGAAACTGCTACATTTGAGGCCAGCCTCAAGATATTGCCAATAGGCGGCGTAATTAGCTGTTCGATTCGGGGGAATCCCCGCTTGGAATCTGCCGTGCGACTTGCTGGGTAATAAACAGACGAAATTATCGGCCAGCTTAAATGAGCAACTGGATTTTATAACCTTCAAAATGTCCGAAACGTGAGTGCACGCTGGATGGTCAACAAATCATTAACTGGCTGATCACGCCGGACTCGATACGATCTCGCTGCTGATTGGTTTAAAAGAATTCGAAAAATTATAATTATATTTTCGGGTATTTTTCGACCAATCAGCAGCGAGATTGCTTGTGAGTGCGCTGAGTTGTCCAGCGCACATTGATGACATGATCTTTTGGCCGACTTTTTCCATGAAAAGTTATAAAAACACAGTTGGGTTAGGATTAAATTCTCTCAAGTGGTGGTAAGTTAATTTTGAATCTTTCTTCTGTTGAAATTGATATTATGATATATGCGTTTCATCCCAATCGGCCGTGTGGTTGTGGAGATCTCTTTACTTTTGTTGAATTTCACTTTGGAATTCCACCGCAGAGGGAACGGGAGGTTTTGGCACTTTCGATTGCCCAAATCAATGTATCAGGATATGAGATAAGTTTTGGTTTTTTTTTAATCTATACATTCTCAGCTTCCACACGGTACCTTGTTTGTGAAATTTGGTTGAGAGGTGGCCTCTGGGCGGGTCGTTGAAGTGAAAATGTCCGAATGGGGTCTTGTGTGAAGTTGTATCCGTTGTTATTTTTCTACTAGGCATACGTCAGTATACCGTGGCATTTCTCGGGGGGGGGGGGGGGTG